>PVKP010019086.1:0-20256 GCA_004027715.1 Plecturocebus donacophilus | reverse complement strand
CGGTGCTGGGCTCATGTTCCTAGTTTTCTAGAACCCTATGTCTTGTGGTCGAATTGTGTGGCAAATAGATCTATGGACTCCGTCAGTGGTCATGGAAACTGGTTAGAGGATTCGAACCTCCTTAGGAAGGAAATTGTCATGTTGGAAATAGTCCATTTGTTTTGCTGAAAAGAATGCCAATTTCAGTTAATAAGCAGGGTAAAGGTGGCTCATGCCTGTATCCCAGCACTTTGGGAGGTTGAGGCAGGCAGATCATGAGGTCAGGAGATCAAGACCATCCTGGTCATGGTGAAACCCCATCTCAATTAAAATACAAAAAATTAGCCGGGAGTGGTGGTGTGTGCCTGCAGTCCCAGCTACCCAGGAGGCTGAGGCAGGAGAGTCCCTTGAACCCGGGAGACAGAGGTTGCAGTGAGCCGAGATCGTGCCGCTGCACTCCAGCTTGGTGACAGAGCAAGACTCTGTCTCAATAAAAAAAGAAAAAAGCAGGGTAAAAAATTCCACCATGATGAAGTCCTCTGGGATCCTGGAACAGTTCTATGGAATTTCATGACAGTGACATAGTTTCTAGAAATGGTGGTGGTTTCATGCTGGAGGCCCTGGAGGGCAGAGATGGCTGTCAGCACACCTGACGGAGGGAAGGACTGCAGTAGGGAAGAGGGAAGGGACACAGACGCATCACTGCTTCCCCCCGCCAGGCTCCAGGACTTTTGGTGATGGATGTAATGGGTTTAGGAGTTTTTTGTTTGTTTGTTTGACAGAGACTCACTGTGTCACCCAGGCTGGAATCCAATGGTGTGATTTTGGCTCACTGCACCCTCCACCTCCCGGGTTCAAGAGATTCCCCTGCATCAGCCTCCTGAGTAGCTGGGATTACAGGCATGTGCCATCACGCCCGGCTAATTTTTGTATTTTTAGTAGAGATAGGGTTTCACTATGTTGGCCAGTGTGGTCTCGAACTCCTGACCTCAGGTGATCTACCTGCCTTGTCCTCCCAAAGTGATGAGATTACAGGCATGAGCCACCGTGCCCGGCCAGGAAGCTTTATATTGATTTATTTTGGATATTTTAGAGATCAGAGTCTAGCTTTGTTGCTTGGGTCACCGGGCAGTGGCACCATCCTAACTTACTACAGCCTCAAACTCCCGGGCTCAAGTGATTCTCCTGCCTCAGCCTCTTGAGTAGCTGGGACTACTGGTGTGTACCTGGCTTCTTCTTTTTTTTTTTTTGAGACAGAGTTTCTGTTGCCCAGGCTGGAGTGCAGTGGCGTGATCTTGAGTCACTGCAACCTCCTCCTCCCAGGCTCAATCAGTCCTCCCCTCTCAGCCTCCCAAGCCATTCGGACCATAGGCACATGCCAGTACACCTCGCTAATTTTGTTAAAGATAGGGTTTCACCATGTTGCTCAGACTGGTCTTGAACTCTTGAACTCAAGCAATCTACCCACCTTGGCCTCCCGAAGTGCTAGGATTATAGGTGTGAGCTACCATGCCTGGTCGATATTTTTAAAAATTAATTTTTTTTAAAATTTATAGAGGTGGCAGTGGGGGAATCTCTCTATGTTGCCCAGGCTGATCTTGAACTCCTGGCCTCAAGTGATCCAGATTGTTGGGAATATGGGTGTGAGCCACCATGACCGGCTGGCTTAGGACTCAAGGTTTTTCTTCTTAAAAAAATTATTATTATTACTATTATTTTTGAGAAGGAAAAAGAGTTTTACTCTGTCGCCCAGGCTGGAGTGCAGTGGCAAGATCTCATCTCACTGCAGCCTCCGCTTCCAGGGTTCAAGCAATTCTCCTGCCTTAGCCCTCCAAGTAGCTGTGATTACAGGCTCCTGCCAGCAGCCCCTGGTCATTTTTGTATTTTTAGTAGAGACAGTAGAGACGGGGGTTTTGCTGTGTTGGCCAGGATCGTCTCGAACTCCTGACCTCAAGTGATGTACCCACCTCAGCTTCCCAAAGTGCTGGGATTACAGGCATGAGCCACTGTGCCTGACCTCAATGATTTTCATCTGAGATGCTACAAAGGGGTAGGAGTGATGCAGTAGAGTGGGGTAGTTGCAACTTCAGGGGAGACAAAAGGTTTGTAAGGAGTATCTTCTTCCATTTGTTAGCTTATGTGCAAGACATGATCCTATGCGGTTGTGGGTGGACTTCAGTGCCTAAAGTTAAGTCCCCATTTTCATGGAGCATCCCCTGCGGTGAGAAAAAAGAGACAGGAAAGCAAATGAGGGAATAATTTAGGAGGTTTCACTGCCATGAAGAAACAGAATGCAGGAAAAAGGATTGGGCTGAATAAATACTGCAGACAAGGTGCATCTCTGCCATGGCCTTTTTATTCATCTCTACCCTGCAGGAATGTGTTGGATTCGTAGAACGATTTGTCTTGGAAAATTCCTTATAACCATATAGACCGTGACTGTTACTTGCGAGTATTCCTGCATTAGTTGCTTATTGCTATATAATAATTATTCTAAAACTCACAGCTTAAGAGGAATTTTAGCAGCTTAAAAACAGCCAACATTATCTCACAGTTTCTGTGGTTCAGGAATTGGGGAACAACTTAGCTGGGTGGTTCTGGCTCAGGGTCTCTTACAAGCTTGTGTCAAGATACAGGCCTTGGCCATGTGTGGTGACTTACACTTGTAATCACAGCACTTTGGGAGGCCAAGGGAGGTGGATTGCTTGAGCCCAGGAGTTCAAGAACAGCCTGCAACATAGTGAGAAATGCTGTGGTGTGGGGTGACTCAGGCCTGGGCTGCAGTCATCTGAAGGCTCAAGTGGGCTGCAAGATCCACGTCCAAGATGGCACATCCCCTTGGCTGTTGGCAGGAGGCTTCAGTTCCTTGCCACATGTATCTTTCCATAGGGCTGCTTGGGTGTCCTCATGACGTGGCAGTGGGTTCCCCACAGTGAATGGTTCAAGAAACACCAAAGAGAAAGCCACAGTGCCTTTTATGACCTAATTTTGAAAGTCACATATTGCTCCTGCTATATCCTATTGATTAAAAGCAAATCACTAAGTCCAGCTCACACTCAAGGGGAGGAAAATGTAGCTCCACCTCTTGAAGGGAGGTGTTCCAACACGTTTGTAGACGTGTTCCAAAGCCTCCACAGTTCCCTAGTTCTATGACATGAGCTCACCTTTTTCACTTAGGACCACTGGTAATAGATTCTGGAAATGGATTAGTGAGTCTCCTCCCCTCCTTTGCTCCTGTAGGATACAGGGTTTGTAGAGATTAAGTTTCTTGGTGGAATGAAGACATGCTGTGGTCTGACAAGCAGTAAAGGAGCTCAAAAGCCCAGCAAAATGGGGACCCCACATAAAGCATGGGTTTGGCCCCCAAGTAATTGATAGTTGAGTTCATTTTCTTCCCCATATACTTTCTTGGTGGGGGGTGGCAGGAGGAGGACCTGGGGGAATTTTGGGGAGGGAGAAGCTGACACACGGAGAGGACGCAACGGAGGCATTGAGCTGAGCACGTTTTGGGGCAGCCTCTGCTACTCTCACGCCAGCCTTTCTTTCTTTCCTTCCTTCCTTCCTTTCTTCCTTCTTTTTTTTTTTTTTGAGATGGAGTCTTGCTCTGTAGCCCAGGCTGGAGGGCAGTGACGTGAACTCCGCTCACTGCAACCTCTGCCTCCTGGGTCCCGGTTGAAGCAATTCTCCTACCTTAGCCTCCCAAGTAGCTGGGATTACAGGCACGAGCCACCATGCCCAGCTAATTTATTTTTGAATTTTTTAGTAGAGACAGGGTTTCACCATGTTGGCCAGTCTGGTCTTGAACTCCGGACCTCGTGATCCGCCTGCCTCGGCCTCCCAAAGTGCTGGGATTACAGGCGTGAGCCACCATGCCCGGCCACTTTTCTTTTCTTTTCTTTTCTCTTTTATTGGTAGGACTCTGCCTGATAAATTAAATTTCCCTCCCTCCTTCCTTCCTTCCCTTTGTTCCTTCCTTCCTTCCTTTTTTATTTTTTAATTTTTTTTTGAGACAGGGGCTCTGTCACCAAGACTTCAGTGCAGTGGCACAATCAGAGCTCACTGCAGCCTCAGAGTCCTGGGCTCAAGGCATCTTCCTCCCTCAACTTCTGGAGTAGCTGGAACTATAGGTGTGTGCCACTACCCTTGGCTAATTTTATTTTTTTATTTTAAAATTTTTATTTATTTATTATTTATTTTTTAAGACGGGGTTTCACCATGTTGGTCAGGCTGATCTTGAACTCCCGACCTCAGGTGATCCACCTGCCTTGGCCTCCAGAGTGCTTGGATTACAGGCGTGAGCCACCATGCCCGGCCGGCTAATTTTTTGAAAAACATTTATGGGGCTGGACACAGTGGCTCACACATGTAATCCCAGCACTTTGGGAGGCCGAGGCAGGTGGATCACCTGAGGTCAGGAGTTTGAGACCAGCCTGGCTAACATGGCGACACCACATCTCTACTAAAAATACAAAAATTAGATTGGGTGCAGTAGCTCACGCCTGTAATCCCACCACTTTGAGAGGCGGAGGCAGGTGGACCACTAGGTCAGGAGTTCAAGACCAGCCTGGCCAACATGGTAAAACCCTGTCTTTACTAAAAATACAAAACTTAGCTGGACATGGTGGTGGGCACCTGTAATCCCAGCTACTATGGAGGTTGAGGCAGGAGAATCGCTGGAACCCAGGAGTGGAGGTTGCAGTGAGCTGAGATCACACCACTGCACTCCAGCCTGGTGACAGAGCGAGACTCCATCTCACACACACACACACACAATTTCATGTAGGCTGGAAGCAGTGGCTCATGCCTATATTCCCAGTGTTTTGGGAGTCCAAGCTGGGATGATTGCTTGAGCTCAGGAGTTCAAGACCAGCCTGGGCAATGGAGCGAGGCTTTGTTTCTAATTAAAAAAAAGAAAAAAAAATAGCCCGGCACAGTGGTGTGCTCCTGTAGTCCCAGCTACTCAGGAGGCTGGGGCAGGAGGATTACTTGAGCTCACATCATCAAGGTTACAGTGAGCTATGATCACACTACTGTACTTTAGCCTGGGTAACAGAATGAGACCCTGTCTTTTTTTTTTTTTTGAAACGGCTTTCTGCTCTTGTTGCCCAGGCTGGAGTGCAATGGCGTGATCTTGGCTCACTGCAACCTCCGCCTCCCGGGTTCAAGTGATTCTCCTGCTTCAGCCTCCCACGTAGCTGGGATTACAGGCGTGCGCCATCACACCCAACTAAATTTTGTATTTTTAATAGAGACAGGGTTTCTCCATGTTGGTAAGCCTGATCTCGAACTCCCGATCCCAGGTGTTCCGCTTGCCTCTGACTCCCAAAGTGCTGGGATTACAGGTGTGAGCCACCGTGCCCTGCCGACCATGTTTCGCTCTTTCTTTTTTCTTTTTTTTTAGAGACTGGGTCTTTTTATGTTGCCCGTGCCCAGGCTGGTCTCGAGTTCCTGGCCTCAAGCAGTCTTCCCATCTTGCCTCCCAGGTGGGATTACAGGCACGAGCCACTCCATCCAGCCCTGGCAAGTCTTTCCTCTCCTCTTTTTTTCTTGTTTTTTGAGACAGAGTCTCATTCTGCAACCTCACTTCCTGGGTTCAAATGATTCTCTTGCTTCAGTCTCCCAAGTAGCTGGTACCACAGGCACATGCTACCATGCCCAGCTCATTTTTGTAGTTTTTGTAGCTATAGGGTTTCACCGTGTTGGCCAGGCTTGTCTTGAACTGCTGACCTCAAGTGAGCCATCTGACTTGGCTTCCCAAAGTGTTGGGATTACAAACTCAAGCCACCGCGCCCAGCCCATATCCTTGAAGGGACTGTTTCTCCTTGTACAATGTAAGGGTCCTGCAATCTCTGCCCTGCTTTCCTCCCATGCTGTGAGGGAGACAGAGCTCACAGTGGTTGTGGAAGAGGGTTCATGGGTGGGCAAGATGTTTGTCCATGTGTCTGCATTGGAATTCTGGCATCCTCTACTTTTTTTTTTTTTTGAGACAGCCTTATTCTGTTGCCCAGGATGCAATGCCAGTAGTGCCATCTCAGCTCACTGCTACCTCTGCCTCCTGGGTGGGTTCCTTTGCCTCAGCCTCTTGAGTAGCTGTGACTACAGGCGTGCACCACCATGCATGGCTAATTTCTAGTAGAGACAGGGTTTCACCATGTTGGCCAGGCTGGTCTCTAACTCCTGACCTTAGGTGATCTGCCTGCCTCAGTCTCCCAAAGTGCTGGGATTATAGGCGTGAGCCACCATGCCTGGCTGCATCCTCTACTTGTCAATCAACCCTCCTTCACATCTGAGGGCTTTTATGTCTACATTGCACATTCACCTTTAATCCCAAGACCACCTCTCATCAACCATATTTGCTGACATCATAAATGATCATCCCTGCGTAGCAAGTCAGATAGGGAAACTGGCCTGGCACAGGGAGGATGCTGTGGGCGATGCACTAGACCCCAGGCCTCTGGATTCCTGGCTTCTTGTCTCAACTGTTCTACCTTGAAAAGAGGAACAAAGAAAGCCAGCATTCCTCTGTGTGTGGACCAAGGCGCTGTGATAGACACTTGGCATGCCTATCTCAATACTGGAGGCAGGAGATACTATCCATTTTACAGACAAAGAAACTGTGGTTAATAGTGGTTCAGTGCAGGTAATGGAGTACAAGGCAGTAGGGTTAGGCGAGGCACGGTGGCTCGTGCCTGTAATCCCAGCACTTTGGGAGGTGCAGGTGGGTGGATTACTTGAGGCCAGGAGTTTGAGAGCAGCCTGGCCAACACAGC
This sequence comes from Plecturocebus donacophilus, assembly GCA_004027715.1. Lineage (NCBI taxonomy): Eukaryota > Metazoa > Chordata > Mammalia > Primates > Pitheciidae > Plecturocebus > Plecturocebus donacophilus. The sequence continues at coordinate 13,507 of PVKP010019086.1, read as the reverse complement.
AAAACCCCGTTTGCTGAGTGCAGTGGCTCCCGGGTGTAATCCCAGCTCTTTGGGAGGCCAAGGTGGGTGGATCACCTCAGGTCAGTAGTTCAAGACCAGCCTGGCCAACATAGCTAAACCCTGTCTCTACGAAAAACCAAAAATTAGCCAGGTGTCTTGGTGGGCACCTGTAATCCCTGCTACTCGGGAGGCTGATGCAGAAGAATCACTTTAATTTTGGAAGCACAGGTTGCAGTGAGCCGAGATGGCACCATTGCACTCCAGCCTGGGTGACAGAGTGAGACAACATCTCAAAAAAATCAAAACAAAACAAAAACCAAAACAAAACAAAACAAAAAACCCTTCTGTACTAGAAGTAAAAAATAAAAAATCAGCCAGGTGTAGCGGTGTGCCCCTGTAGTCTCAGCTACTTCGGAAGCTGCGGCAGGAGAATGGCTTGAACCCAGGAGATGGAGATTGCAGTGAGCTGAGATCACACCGCTGCACTCCAGCCTGAGCAACAGAGCATGACTCTGTTTAAAAAAAAAAAAAATCACCAAAGACATTAGGGGCTGTTGAGGCTCGTGGGTAACTGAGATTCCTTTACAAGTAAACAAACAAACAAACAAATGCTGGCCAAACCAAGTGCTTCTTGGGCCTGATATGACCCATGAAGACACCAGTTAGAGGCCCCTGATTAGTGGGACTCTGAGTTGCAGAAATGGGGAAGATCAGTCCAATGTCACACAGCCCAATGGAGTAATTACAGGGTTGCTGCAGGGTGCTACGGTTACACAGATGAATCAGATATGGTCCCTGCCATCAAGGAGCTGAGGGGTTTGGGGCTAAAAACGTAATTATCTCATATGGATAACCTGGTCCAGCCATCAGGGCTGTCTCCCCTAGCTGATTTAACCCCACATTTATTTTTATTTTTTATTTTTTTTTGAGAGAGAGGGTCTCCTGTCTCACCCAGGCTGGAGTCCAGTGACACAGTCATAATTCACGTCAGCCTTGATATGGACTCAAGCAATCCTCGCACCCCAGCCTCCCGGGTAGCTGGGACTACAGGCATGACAGCACCATTGTGCTGATGATTGTGTTGTCTTAGGGGTGAAACGAGGTCATGCATGTAAATTGCTATTATTATTATTAGCACTTGGTAATTAGAACCTGTTAATGTTGCTCAGTAGTCCCTGTGGCTAGGGTTTGGAGAAAGAATGCAGAAGCTGGACTCTGCCTCTGCAGGAGGGCGGGGACTCTGCTTATCTGGAGGGTGAGACTTCTGATTTGAGTGGGATCACCACCTGCAGCCGGAAGTTAGTGGTGAGGGTTGCTTGTCACCTCTGGACTCCTCTTAGAGTTGAGGCGTATCAGGTGCACCTAATGGGGGCAAAGCTGAGGGACTGGGAGACGGGCAGCCTGGGTGAGCACTGCCTCTGATAGACTGGTGACCTGAACCGGAGGCTGGACCCGAACTTGAGGCTGGAGCACAAGCCTCTGTGTTCTTACCTGAAAACGGAGAATCTGGGAATGACTTTCTAGGGTCGTTGTGATGTTTGCATTAAGTAATCCAGGTACCATAGTTTGGATGATGTAGTGAATGTGTGTTTATCTCAAAGGATTCTCTCAATCATGCTATGGTGTAGGGCACACAGTTACTAAGCCACCAGGCAGGGAAAGGGGCAGTAAAAGAACATCTTAGAATGCAGAGTTGAATTTCAGTGCTGAGCAGTCAGGATGCCCCTCAGAGAGGGGAAGTGAGTTGCCTAAGGTCACACAGCGCGTGGGCCTTGGGGTCAGAGCCGCTTTCACCTTCTTTGCGCGGCCACACTCGGGATCCCACACTCCCCGCCGCCCCTAGCTTGGGACCTTTCCACGGCTGTGCCTGGAGGGGCGCATTTTAGGAAGGTGGCTTTGCTGGCTCTGGAACACGGGGCGCAGGGGGTCGGGGAGAGCCAACCCTGCACCCCTACCGGCCGGGCGAGGGGCGTCTCCTGCCGGCGGCCCCCGCTGCTTCCCGGTCGCCCCGCGGCCTCCCTCCGCCTCCCTCCTGCCCCGCGCCGCGGGTGTTCAGTTTCAGCGCGGGCATGAGCGCAGGCAGCGCCGGGCTCCCGGCGGAAGGAAGGCAGCGAGCTGGGGCCCCGCGTCCTCGGCCCGGGCCTGGCAGCGCCGTGGAGGGGGCTCAGCTCGCGTCGCCGCCGGGAGCGGGGCCGGGCGTGCGTCGAGCCTCCGCCGCCGAAGGGGACGCCCGGGAGCCGAAGGGGACGCCCGGGAGCCGCCGCCGCCGCCGCCGAGGGTAACCGCGGGCCGCGCTGCCCGGGCACCCCCTCCTTTGTGGCGCTGCGCGGGGCGGGTGTGGGTGGCCTCCCGCCCGCGGGCTGCACGGCTGGCGTCGCGGAGCCGCTCTTTGTGTCTCCCGGGGTCGGGTGCGAGTGTGCGCCGCGCGCTTGGCACCTCCCGCGCCCCTCGGGTGCCGCGTTCCAGGGCCCCTCCCGGCCCTTTCCCCGCGGGGACGCCGCCCGAGCCTCCGGGGGAGTTACCCAAGTTGGAGGGAAACGGGTGGGGCGGGGCCGCCCCGCCTCCGCAGCCCCCAGGCAGCGTCCCCAAAGTTGGTGCTGCAGGTGCAGCGACCCTCCTGTCGCCCTCCTCCCCGCCTGCCCGGCCTTGGCGGGCGGGAACCTCCCAAGGGCTCAGTTTGGGGGCTCCCGATGATCTGCCGCAAACTTGGAGGGTGCCTTGCTGCACAGAAGCCGCCTGAGCTGGGGGCGGCCTGGGGCGCGGCTTTCCGGGCAGGGGGCGGCCGAGGCCCAGGCGGAAGCCGGGCTGGCCGGCCGGCCGCAGGGAGAGCTTGGCGGCCGTGGCACCGAGCCGGGGTGCCCATGTGACTGCGGTGTGCTTGGGAAGAGGAAGCTGCGGAGGTCAGTGCAAAGGCGTCACGCCAGAGCGAGCGCGCGAGCCAGCCAGGGGGGAGCCCCGGAGCCAGCTCAGGACGGGAGCTGGGGTGGCCTGCCCGCTGCAGGGGCCGGACAAAGCCACGCTGTCCCAGACACCCTGGCTCTCCTAAAGCGTGCGATCGCAGGGTGGGAGGGGCGGCCAGGCTCTGCGGCCAGGAAATGAGGGACACTGGGGGGAGGGGCCTCTCCAGGAGAGGCAGGTCTGGAAGAGGCGGCCCCAGCCCCCTGAGGGGCCTCTAGATGCTAGAGGGTGACCCAGAGGGCAGACCAGACGCAGTCTCAACTTGGAGAACTTTACGTGCACACTGCAGCCAGCTTGCAGGGATTCTCGTTTTCTGCACGTGCTGGGGAGGTCGGGGCTGGGGGGAGCTGGAGGATGGCAGGGTGGGGGTGACCTGGTTAGCCAGGCAGCCCTGCGGCCCGCAGCCCACGAGGCGAGCTCCCGTCCTCTCCTCTGCTGTGGGTACCCGCGGGCATCCAGCTGCCAACAGGAGAAGCACGTTCTCCCAGCTCCACCCCGAACATACTTAGGTTGTTTTCCCTAGACTGTGTTCAGCTGAGGCCTGGAGGGGGTGGAAACCAAGGTTAGATTAAAAAAAGCAAAAAAAATCCCATAGACGGAGAGATGGTTTTAGGGAAATGAGGACTAATATTTTGAAGTGGTGCTTAGAGAGAAGAGGCCAGTGTGGTCCGTGGGGGTGGGGTGGGTGAGGGCTTCAGGACCCCCCCTTTCCTTGGAGAGAAGAGGATCACCCAGGCCTTCAGGCCGGGACCCCGCTGGGCCTAGCGGGCCTGCGGGTGAGGACGGTGTGGGGCCAGAGTCGGGACTGTAGCCGCCCCAGTGCCAGCTCCGCAGCCCGCGCCTGTCTTCGTGACAGCCTGTGTCCTGTGCTGTCAACTACACCCCTCCGATGGGGTTGCTAGGCAGCGGGGCTCTGATGTACTGGAAGGCCTTCTGATTTGTCAGCCTCCTGCAGACACATGGTTAAGGCTCCTTCCAGCCTATGGGGAGGAGGGACGCGGGCACGCCGCCTGCATACTGCTGAGCCCCGGTCCACCTGAAAGCGAGGTGCAAAAGGCAGCCAGAGGGAGGGAGGGGGCACCTGGAGCCCTCTGCCTTCTAACCAGCTCAGCCCCACTCTCCGCATTATCTCCACCCGGCCGGCGCTGCTGGCTCCTCCCTGTCCGTCCCCGCCCCATTCCTCCCCTCTTCCCCAAACCATGGAAAAGCAAAGTGCAGCGGGGAAAAGAGGTCAGTGGGGTAAGCATGTGTTGCGGGCTCTGGAGGTGCCAAGGTGCATGGGCGTGAGCGGTGGGGAGGCTGCCCATCCGTGCCACCTGGGCTCTTGTGGGAAGGGGCTAGTGGTGGGGAGAGGTCCCTGGTACCGTCATCTGCCAGGCCTGGACTTGGAAGCCTGCTCTGTGCCCCCTCCTTAAGCTCTGCCCCACTCCTAGAAGAGCAGCAGTTGGAGGAGGGGAACCCTGGGTCTTCCTGCAAGGAAGGGTGGGCTCTGTAGCCCTCCACAGCGCTGAGAAGGGGTGGCTGCTGGCCGGTTCCTGCGTCCCCTGGATACACTCCCCCGCCCCAGTCTCCAAGGTCCAAGTTCTCCCTCCTCCTTCTCTCTTTCTGTGAGTGGCCACCACCCCCAATTTAATTTCTCTTCAGTTCCTTACTTGTTTATAACAGCCTTACTGAGACATAATTCACAGATCATTCACCTATGTCAAAATGTACAATTCAACGGGTTTTAGTATGCTCACGGAGTTTTGCAACCACAGTTAATTTTGGAACATTTTCATCACCCCAGAATGAAATCCTGTAAGCATTAGCAGTTGTTCCTCATTCTCCTGTCCCCTAGCCCCTGAAACCCACTAATCTGCTTTCTATCTCTGTAGATTTGTCTACTCTGGGCGTTTTGTATACGTGGGACCAGACACCGAGTGGTCTTTTGTGGCTGGACCCCCCCCCCACCTTACTTTTCTAGCTGCATTGCTTACTTGGCAGTCAGTTGCAGTTTTGTTTGTTTGTTTTTGATCATTTAACTATTCCTGTGCATTGCTCCTTTAGTAGCGTCACATCCTTAGGGGCAGGGGTCTTCTGCATTCTTACGCATTTCTCTCAAGGCCAAAGCTGGCTCAGGGCTGGACCTCTGGTTGAATGAATGAGATGAATGGGACTGGTAATTGGCAAGCCGTGCAGGTGGTTTACAGCTGAATTCCAGGGGGCCCAGCTGCTGCAAAAGGGGGCTGGCGGCCTGGGAGAACTGCAGGTATCCAAGCTGTGAAGGAGCAGAGAAGAAGCCTCTAACTGGGGGCGGGCATAGGCGGGGCAAGTGTAGAAACCCACCCTGTGTAGGCTGGGCATGGTGGCTCACGCCTGTAATCCCAGCACTTTGGGAGATTGAGGCGGGCGGATCACAAGGTCAGGAGATCTAGACCATCCTGGCTAACACGGTGAAACCCCGTCTCTACTAAAAATACAAAAAAAAAAAAATTAGCCAGGTGTGGTGGACATGCCCCTGTAATCTCAGCTACTCGGGAGGCTGAGGCAGGAGAATCGCTTGAACCCAGGAGGCAGAGGTTACAGTGAGCCGAGATCATGCCACTGCACTCCAGCCTGGGCGACAGAGCAAGACTCCATCTAAAAAAAAAAAAAACAACAAAAAAAACCCCAAACCACCCGTATTAGGAACCTGTGAGGTGGCCTGTGGGTTGCCACTTCTCACAAGAATCTGAAAACAAGTATATGGCTCCCAGCCTCTGGGGTAGGTAGGTGACCAAGGAGATTCGTCACCTGATCACACAGGGGCTTCCCCCATGGGGAACTCCGATTACATTTGGATTTTTAAAGAAAAAAAAGTCCCCTGTGTCAGCGTTTATAAAAGGGCGCCAATTCGGGACCTCTGAAGTCCTTTGCTTACCTCTTGTGATTTAGTTCTTGACGTGTGTTTTATTCTGTCCCTGCCTCTGTGCTGCAGGTACTGTCTGATGAGTGTGAAAGGTTGTTTCACCGACTTCCACATCGACTTTGGAGGCACTTCCGTTTGGTACCACGTTTTCCGAGGTGGGAAGGTGAGTTGCAGTTGCCTTTAACTTTTTGTGCATCCCCAGCTGTTTTCGTGGGGAGGGACTCACTCCTCTTTCTCCCTCCTCCCACCTCCCTCCTCCAGCCAGCCCGGCCCCAGGAATTCTTTCAGGATCACTCTTTTTTTTAATTTTTAATTTTTAAGTAATAGGATCTTGCTCTGTCACCCAGGCTGGAGTGCAGTGGCGAGATCACAGCTCACTGTAGCCTCTACCTCCGGGCTCAGGCAATCCTCCCACCTCAGCCTCCCGAGTAGCTGGGATCATAGGCACGCACCACCAGGTCCAGTTAATTTTTGTATTTTTTTGTAGAGACAGGGTTTCAGCATGTTGCACAGGGTGTTCTCAAACTCCTGGCTCAAGTGATCCTCTTACTTTGGCCTCCCAAAGTGCTAGGATTATAGGCATGGGCCATTGCTCCTGGCCCGGGGTCCCTTCTTCCCGTGGAACCACGTCCTCTTCTAGAGGGAAAGGTCAAGTTCAAGACTTTTACATCACATCTAGTCACCCATGCAGCCTGCCCCACTCACCCAGTCCAGCGTTCTAAGCCCCTTGGGCCAGATTTGAAGCTGGGGTTTGGTACGAGAACACCCAGCGTTCACCTTCCCCGGCTGCCATCTCTGCCCCGGCTGCCATCCCAGCTCCAGCCCTGGGACCTTTTCAAAGTCTAGTTAGTACTACCTGCCTCCAAGAACGTTTCACCCCGGGGACAGAATCGGAAGGGTGCTCCCTGTGCCTGCTTTTGTTGCGTGTCCACGTGGGGACGTAGGTGTCCCTGGAGGTGGGTGCTTCTTGAAAACACGCCTGTGCCACCTGCTTGGCTGGGTCTGCATGTGCGTTTGTTTTAACTGAAAGTGTTGGAAGAAATTCTGGGAGGAAGTCAACCCACTTGATTCCAGATGTTTTTCCTCCTTCTCCAAAGTGTGCACAAGCTGAGTTTATTTACTGGGCCATTTTATCATACAGCTTAGGAAATTCCCCTCCTCTCCTGCCCTCACCTCCCAGACCGGCCTGTGGTTCAGGAGAAAGCATGTCCCACCCAGTCCAGGAAGTACTCCCATCCCATGGAGGTTCCCTGAAGGTGGGCACAGCCCTTCCCACCTCCCCAGAGGCTCTTTGGGCCTGGCCTTGCAGAGGGTCCAGAGGGATGGATCCTCCCATGTCCCCCAGTGTCTCACCCCCTCCCCTAACCCCAGGCAGGGGGGCTCTCTCTCTGGGCCGTCTTGGGCCTGGGTCTCCAGCTGACTGCCTGCATTTCCTCCCAAGATTTTTTGGCTGATTCCTCCAACGCTGCACAATTTGGCGCTGTATGAGGAGTGGGTGCTGTCAGGCAAACAGAGTGACATCTTTCTGGGAGACCGTGTGGAACGATGCCAAAGAATTGAGCTGAAACAGGGCTACACATTTTTCATCCCTTCCGGTAGGTTCCAAGGGACTCTCTGGGCTCTCCGAGTCTCCTGCAGCGTGGGCCAGGGTTTTCGGCCTCCTGAGGGTTGCTCGGGCTGGTGGGTTTGACGGGCCATTGGCAGTCTGCAGGGAGAGCCCGCCTTGGGTTGAGGGAGAAGCCTCGCAGTTTTCGCTCATAGCCCACCTGCGTCTACCACCTGCGGCCGGAATTCTCTCTCCCTCAGAGATAGCCTTGGGCCTTCTCAGGCGAGACTGAGCGCCTCCTCATGACTTCCTATGGAGGTTTGTGTGTTGGGTCATGGGGTCAGGTTTGCCCCGAGGCAGGGTCTGGGGAAGGACTGTGCACGGTCTCCGGTGGAATTCCGGCTTGGCCACTTACAGACTGTGACTTCACTTCTTTGTGCCTCAGTGTTCCCATCTGTAAAATGGGATTAAGATTTCCCCAGGGTGGTCATGAGGACTGAGTGAGCTAACACCTCTTTACCTCCAGTTCATTGGCGATGGACTAAGGGCTTTTGGCTGGTTCCAGGCTAAGTCACTAGTGGATGTGGCTGATGACCTAGGGGTCAGGGAATTACCTCTTAGGCTGCATTAATGGAAGCATTCTACCTAGGATGAGGGAGGTGACAGTCTCACTGTGTAGAGGGGTGGGAGTCAGGCCACATGTAGGAGTTTTTTTTTTTTTTTTTTTAAGAGACAGGATTTCACCATGTTGGCCAGGCTGATCTCGATCTCCTGACCTCAAGTGATCCACCCGCCTCGGCCTCCCAAAGTGCTGGGATTACAGGGGTGAGCCACCGTGCCCGGCCTGAGACAGTCTTGATCTGTCATCTAGGCTGGAGTGCAGTGGTGTGATCTCGGCTTACTGCAACCTCCACCTTCTGGGTTCAAGCAATTCTCATGTCTCAGCCTCCTGAGTAGCTGGGATTATAGATGTGCACCAGTATGCATAGCTAATTTTTATAGTTTTAGAAAAGATGGGGTTTTGCCATGTTGTCTGGGCTGATCTCAAACTTCTGGCCGCAAGGGATTATCCCTCCTTGGCCTCCCAAAGTGCTAGGATTACAGGTGTGAGCCACCATGCCTAAGCCTGTAGGAGGTTTTCTTCCTCTTAGTCATTGCACTTTGGAGGGTAAAGCAACCTTAAGGGGGCTGTAGGTGGGTCTAGGAACCACATCAGCTGAGATGAGTTTGAAGGAGGAAGTGGGTTGCTTTACCTGAGGAAGTGAAGGCATATGGTAACTGCAGTCAGCTAGGTGAAGGATTGTCTCGTGGAAGGAGTATAGCCGAGTGGTATTGGAATAACTTGCTTTGTTAAGTAGTGAGCTCCCTGTCACTGGTGGCATACAAGTACAAGGTAGATACAGATGAATCAAGGCGCTTGCAGAGAATCTACAACTGGGTGGAAGCTTGGACCGGAGGAAGGGCGTATCCCCTGAGGCCACCAAGATGTTTCTGCGAGTTGGACTGGAAGCTGGACTTAGGTCTGGACTTCAAGCATGAGTGGTGGTTGTAGTAGCAGTTTCTGCTATGGGGATGGGGCCTCCACACCTGGGTGCTTCTAGAACGCTGGGCATAAATGGGAGACTTCGCTATTAGGGAGATTTGGAGTTTGGAAGTGTCAGGGTTTAGTGCCGGGGTGACTTTGTTACCATGGCCCCAGGTCTGTTCTCAGAGCTGCTTGGCTCAGGGAAGGGAGTGACCCCTGCTCGGGATGGAAGGGATTATTGCACTTGGTGGTCAGCATTTATGGGGAACACCCTGGCAGATGCAAAGTAGAGAGTGGGGAAGGAGGTGGTATCCTCCTAATGGAGCTGTGCTCAATCCACTCTGCAGGTGTTGCTGGATTGGGCCCTGGGTTCGAAGGATGGCTGGAAGGCTCTTGGGCTTGCTGCTGACTCTCTCTGTGACATTAGCTGGTTTCTTCCTCTCTCTGCCCCTCAGCTCTCCCATCTCTACCATGGGGTGGAGTGGAGCTGAACTCTGGGACCCTCAAGTTCCCTCCCAGCCCCATCTTCTGAGCCTAACAGGGCTCAGAACTGGGAGGTGGCTCATCACTTTCCCCCTGTGTGGGATGGGGTGGGTGTTGATGTTGGTGACTGAAGCAAGTTGGGGGAGGTCTTGAGGAGCAGCAGCAGCAGGAGTGTGGGCGTGGCTGTCTATTGAAGCCAGGAAGAGGAAACATGCATCTGAGATGCCGCAAGCAGGAGTCCAGTTAGATCCCCGTGAAGACTTCTAGTCCTAAGGGTCATGCTTTGAGATACCAGGGTTCTTCCCCTCGCCCCGCCCCTGCTCCCCACCCCCGGCCCCCACCGCCCCTGGAGTTTTGGGAAGTAGAAAAGGGACAGTTGGAATTTGCCAGCTTCTGAGATGCAGGGGCAGGCAGGGTGGGAGGGTGCAACGTAGTTCAGTGGTCCCCAGCCATTGATTTCATAGACTAGTGAAAAAAACAAAACAAAACTTAGGAACGGATACAAAGTTGCCAACTTGTAATTTTACTAAAGATGGGCATTAAGATCAACAGACCCCATGGGCTATTGACACTAAAAACGTTACAAGTATAAAATGTCAGAATAAAGGATAGCACTTTAAATTTGATAGTTTTTCTCATTCTATTTCCAACCAGTGAAAACAAAAGGATTTTCCCCCACTCCCATCCCCTCAAAAAAAAAAAAAAAAAAAAAAGGAAAAAAAAGAAAAAGAAAAGAAAACCAAAGGACCAGAGACTCAGGATCCACTGACCTAGATGAGTGTTTTTTACTTTCTTTTTATTATTATTTTTTAAGATGGAGTCTTGCTCTGTCCCCAGGTGCTGGAGTGTTGTGGCGCAATCTCGGCTCACCGCAACCTCCACCTCCCAGGTTCAAGCAATTCTCTTGCCTCAGCCTCCCGAGTAGCTAGGATTGCAGATGCCTGGCTAATTTTTGTATTTTTAACAGCTATGGGGTTTTGTCATGTTGTCCAGGCTGGTCTTGAACTCCTGGGCTTAAATGAGCCGCCAGCCTGGGCCTCCCAAAATGCTGATTACAGGCATGAGCCACCGCACCCAGCCCCTAGATGTGTATTTTAGGTCCTCCCCAGGGCCTGAGGATTCTTTCCACCATCCACACTCTCTGAGCCATGTACAGACACACATCTGAGAGTCGTGGTACTTGACTTGCGATTTTGGGGAGAAAGAGAGTCTTGGGAAACCCAGGAAGGGTTTACGGCTCCCTGGATGGGAGTTCTTCCGTATTGAAGTGTAGAATCGAATTCTGGCATTTCCCGCCTCTGCCCTGAGTTTTCATCACCACAGTGTGACCTTAGGCACGTCTCCTCTTGCCACACTGGTCTCACATACTCATCTAGGGGCCGGCGCAGTGGCTCACACCTGTAATCCCAGCATTTTGGGAGACCCAGGTCAGCAGATTACTTGAGCCGTGGTTCAGGGAGTCTTCAGTTCTCTGCAAACTCACAGGATACTGATGGTTTAGGAGGACTTTAATCATAAAGGAATGCTGGATTTTGTCAGATGCTTTTTCTGTGTCTGTTGAGATGATCCTGTGATTTTTAATTTTAATTCTATTTATGTGGTGTATGACATATATTGACATGTGTATGTTAAACCATCTCTGCGTGCCTGGTATGCAACCCGCTTGGTCATGGAGGGTTTATCTTGTTGATACGCTGTTGGATTCAGTTAGCTAGTATTTTGTTGAGGTTTTTTTGCGTCTGGGTTCATGAGGGATATTGGTCTGTAGTTTTCCTTTTTCTGTTATGTCCTTTCCTGGTTTTGGTATAAGGGTGATTGGCTTCATAGACTGATTCAGGGAGGACTCTCTCTTTCCCCCTTTTTTGGAGTAGTGTCAACAGAATTGGTACCAGGTCATCTTTATTTTTTAGTTATTAATTAATTTTTTTTTTTGGAAGCAGAATTTTGCTCTTGTTGCTCAGGCTGGAGAGCAGTGGCACTATCTCGGCTCACTGCAACCTCCGCCTCCCAGGTTCAAGCAATTCTGCAACCTCAGCCTCCCAAGGGATTTCAGGCATGCACCATCACGCCTGGTTAATTTTTGTATTTTTAGTAGAGACGGGGTTTCACCATGTTGCCCAGGCTGGTCTCAAACTCCTGACCTCAGGAGATCTGCCCACTTGACTATCTGATAGAATTCAGCTATGAATCCAAGGAAGACCTTATGTATTTATTTATTTATTTTTGAGACAGAGTCTTGCCTTGTCGGCTAGAGTGCAGTGGGCGTGATCTCAACTCACTGCAATCTCCGCCTCCTGGGTTCAAGTAATTCTCATGCCTCAGCCTCCTGAGTAGCTGGGATTACAAGTGTATGCTACCATGTTCGGCTAATTTTTTTATTTTTAGTGGAGACAGGGTTTCTCCATGTTGGCCAAGTGTAAATTCCTGGCCTCAAGTAATCCTCCTGCCTCAGCCTCCCAAAGTGCTAGGATTACAGCCATGAGCTACCACACCCGGCTCCAAGGAGGTCTTTATTATTTATTTATATATTTATTTCAAGACGCAGTCTCACGGTGTTGCCCAGGCTGGAGTGCAATGGTGCCATCTCGGCTCACTGCAGCCTCCACCTCCCGGGTACAAGCAATTCTCCCACCTCAGTTTCCCCAATAGCTGAGATTACAGGTGGACATCACCACACCTGGCTAATTTTTGTATTTTTAGTAGATACGAGATTTCACCATGTTGGCCAGGCTGGTCTCAAACTCCTGACCTCAGGAGATCCAACTGCCTCAGCCTCCCAAAGTACTGGGATTATAGGTGTGAGCCACCACACCTGGCCAACCAAGGAGGGCTTTAAATGGCACTATGTTTTGTCTGAGATGAAGGAGCTGGGTCCTGGCTGTACTTCAGCGTTGATGATTCTTTAGACCTCATTCCTAGGTAATCTAGGAGAGCTGCCTGAAAGAGAAGACCATTGAAGGTGACTGAGGAGTAGGATGACCTGGAAAAAGGGGCTTGGGTTTGCCCCTTTGCATGGTGGCCATACCTTGATGAGGCAAGGGAAGTGAGAATACAGCGTCAGGGTCAGGTCATCAAGGCCAGGGTCAGGCGTGCCCAGGGGTCACCAGGTATTAGTTTTATAATGAGCAGTAAGGAAAGCTGGAAGTGGAAGTCACCCCCAGGGAATAGGAAATTGGGAACTTTAAGTGCCTGGGGTAAACCAGGTGATGTCTTTTTCCTCCAAGTTAGTCTGGGCAATGGCACCATCCTGGCCACATTTGTGGGCTTGGCCTACCCACTCTGCCTGTGCCAGCCTAGGTGAGGTGTAGTTCACAGTTCTAAGCAATGAACATTTAAAATTTTTATTTTATTGAGTCAGAATCTTACTCTGGTGCCCAGGCTGGAGTAGCATAGCTTGATCCAGTGAATGTTTCATGTACATTATTTATCTTCTCTACAGGCATGTATGGAAAATTTAATATTCTCCACGTTTAAAAAAAAATTTGCCAGGCTTGGTGGCTCACACCTGTAATCCCAGCACTTTGGGAGGCCGAGGTGGGCGGATCACGAGGTCAAGAGATCGAGACCATCCTGGCCAACAGGGTGAAACCCCGTCTCTACTGAAAATACAAACATTAGCCAGGCGCGGTGGCGCATGCCTGTAGTCCCAGCTACTCAGGTCGCTGAAGCCGGAGAATTGCTTGAACCCAGGAGGCGGAGGTTGCAGTGAGCTGAGATGGTGCCACTGCACTCTAGCCTGGTGACACAGTGAAATTCTGTCTCGAAAAAACAAAAAGCAACAAAACAACAACCAAAGAAATATCTCCATTTTTGTAACATGGGGTGGTGTGAAGTAATTGGCCCCAGTCCCAACTATGAGATCCTCAAAGGGAGAGGCCGTCCTTGCTTCATCTTGGCGGTTCTGATCCTGGCCCGGTGCAGGGAGTTCGCTGATGCCGGTGCAGGAGGCCAGGGTCCGGTTGGGTCGTGGGTGTCTGTGAGGTGCCCCATGTCGACTTCTGAGACCTCTGGGTTTTTTCCTGCTGAAGCTGTGGAGGTGGAGGCAGATGTGGGTGGGGCCTTTGGATCCCGAGTCCTGAGCGTCTTGGTTGTGGGTGAGACTCCACGT
>PVKP010019085.1:0-43109 GCA_004027715.1 Plecturocebus donacophilus | reverse complement strand
TGGAGTTGTGGTGGACCCAGAGGCAGCGAGGTATGCGGGGGAGAGCGCGAAACAGGAAGGCAGGGGGCCTGAGCTCCCCCACACGCTGCTGTGTGACCCCGAGCAGCTCACTTGATGCCTTTAGTCCTGGTTTTACTGAAACATAGGACAGCGGGGATGAGAATCTTCTTAATATCACATCACAGCCTGTGGAGGTGTTTTGTAAATGCTAAAGCTCTGTGCTAATGTTCAGGGCACTATACCCCTCTCCATAGGATGAGGGGTGGGTAAGATGAGATGACCCCATAGGGACATCCAGCCCAGACTGCTCACTCTGACTCTGATTCTCAGATGAAACGAGCTCATTCCCTCCTCCCACACAGCCCTGAGACTGCACCCCTCCGCCCAAGTGACCAGAGTGGAGGGCAGGGGAGGGAGATGAGCCGGAAGGCATGGCTCAGGGAGCCACAGATGTCCTGACCTGAGGAGCTCCTTCCAGAACTGTGGGATGGGCCAGCTGTGTTACCCGTGACCGCTCAGATGCAGGCGGGCCTTCAGGGTGTCCACAGGGGCGAGGGTGATGTCAGTCCCCCAGGGCCCATCGGCCTGCAGGGCCGGCGTGGTACTGCCTGCCTAGAGGAGGGGATGCCTTTTGCTGCACTCAGGGTTTCCATGTATGGGGCCAAGGCTTACCCAGCAGGTGCTGAGCCTGCAGCGGGGAGCCGCCCTCTCTTCCCCTCTCCCCAGCAGGCTTACCCTGCCCCTTCTAGCAAGAGGGACCACCCTGTTTTCCTAAACACATAATTATAATAACTATAGTCCCCAATCCCTTGTCCACAATTCCAAACTCCCAAAGCTCTGAAAATCCAAAGGCTTTTTCATACCTTATTTAGCAAAACCTGGCCTAATCTAAGTCCTTATTTTTCTCACTTTGAGTAAAGATTCACGTTTCAATAAGGAAATAGTCATGTTGCCCCAGATCTCACCGGGTTATACATGATGTTAGAATTTGCACATTACCATTTTAAAACTCCAGAAGCACAGACATTCTGAAATACATAAGACCATGGGTTTCCGCTAAGAAATAGATCTGTAATAACCAGCGCTGAGGATATAGGCTTTGCCATATCCCAACATTGTGCTGTGTGCTCACAGGCACCAGTTCATGTAATCCCAACAACTCATTTCCTGTATAAATGAAGACCCTGTGACCAGAGAGGTTAAGTAACCTTGCCACAGTTACATAGTTAACTCAGGGGTGGTACCAGATTTGAACTCCAGCAGTTCGCCTCCCTGCTACTAACCCTGTACAGATGAGGAAACTGAGGCCCAGAAAGAAACTTGCTGCAGATCGTCTGATGGGTGAGGGTTGGAGCTGGGCCGGAGTCCTTGAGCCCCAAGCCCTGCCTGCTCCTGTCTGTTGAGAGCTAGTTGAGGGTGGTGAGGCCACCTGCAGCATCCCAGGAACTCACAAGCCTCCTCAGGCTGTTTGTCCAGCCCATCTGGGAGGAGCTTAAAATAGAAGAAGTTCCCATGGAAAAGTTTGAAGAATTCACTGGATTGAAACCATATGACCCTGTGTAAACAGACCCCACCAGCAGGCGCAGGGTCTGGGCGTGAGCCGTGCTCCCTACGGCTGTTCCCAGCCAGCCCCAGGGAGGGAAACTTCCCTGGGGGTGCAGAGAGGCCAGCAGAGAAGGGAGCCCCTGGGGACAGGGGACACCAGAGGGGCAGGGTTTGCTGTTGGGAAGGGGTGGGAGACATCTTCCCCAAGGCAAAGAAATGTCCCCAACACTTTCGCTGGCTCCATCTGTTTCCCACCTTCTGAAGATGGACAGAGGACTTTGAGAGAGCATTCACCCATTCTCCCACCCTGCCAGTCATTTCTCTGTCCCCCTCTTATTCTCTCGTTTATTTGCACACTGCAGTCATAAAGCAAACACACCCCACTTCCTCGACGCGGAGGGCTATGTGTGAACCACTAGGGACGCAAGGACGCAGCCGACGCTGTCCTGCCCTTTGGAAATTCCCAGACACACTGAGCAGTGGTCACAGCAGGATGGCGGGCTGGGGCAGGGTGGGGGCAGTCTGGGGACACCCAAACGAGCCTGGCTGGTCAGAGGGAGCTGCACAGACAAGGTTTGAGCTGGACCCAGAAGGGAGGGAGAAGAAGGGGTGTCCTGGGCCAGCGGCCAAACCCGGTCATCCCAGCTGGCTGGCACACAGGTGCATGGAGAAGGGGAAACAGAAGAAGGGGCTGGAGGGAGGGGCCGCCCCATTAGAGGGCCTCATTGCTCCATAGAGTTTCTCCTGGGAAGGCTGAGGAGGCAGGAGAAGATTTTATGTCTTTCTGGACATAAAATCTATTTCTACAGTGCTCAGCCCTGTGCCAGAGGCTGAGCATTGTAGGAATAGATTGCTGAATCTCCCACGCCTAGAATCAAGTCCCTGCTGCTCCTAGAAGAATGAGACCGCCAGGGAAGTGGGAACCTGAACTGGATTTGCTTTTTTTTGTGGGGGAAGGATGGGGCAGAATCTCACTCTGTCGCCCAGACTGGAGTGCAGCGGCCCGACCTCAGCTCACCGCAACCTCTGCCTCTTGGGTTCAAGAGATTCTCCTGCCTCAGCCTCCAGAGTAGCTGGGATTACTGGCTCATGCCACTATTGCCTGGCTAATTTTTGTATTTTTAGTAAAGATAGGGTTTCACCATGTTGGCCAGGTTGGTCTTGAACTCCTGACCTCAAATGATCCACCCACCTCGGCCTCCCAAAGTTCTGGGATTACAGGTGTGAGCCATTGTGCGTAGAAGTTTTATATGATATTAAGAAATTGGTGTACCATGGAATACTATGTAGCCATAAAAAAGAATGAAATCATGTCCTTTGCAGCAATATAGTTAGAGCTAGAGGCCAAAATCCCAAGCAACCTAATGGAAGAACAGAAAACCAAATACCATATGTTCTCACTTATAAGTGGGAGCTAAATATTGAATGCATGTGGGAATAGTTAGACACTGGGGATCACGGGGTGGGGAAGAGAGGGAGGGGTGTGTGGGCTGAAAAACTACCTATGGGGTAGTATGCTTATCGTCTGGGTGACAGGATTGCTGGGACCCCAAGCCTCAGTGTCATGCAGTTTGCTCATGTAACAAATCTGCAAGTGTACCCTTTAATCTATAATAAAAGTTCATTTTTTTTTTCTTTTTGAGATGGAGTCTTGCTCTGTCGCACAGGCTGGACTGCAGTAGCATGATCTCAGCTCACTGCAACCTCCACCTCCCAGGTTCAAGTGATTCTCCTGCCTCAGCCTCCTCAGTAGCTGAGATTACAGGTGTGTACCACCACGCCTGGCTAATTTTTCTTTTTTTTTAAGTAGAAATGGGGTTTGTTATGTTGGCCAGGCTGGTCTCAAACTCCTGACGTCAAGTGATCCACACCCCCTCAGCCTCCCAAAGTACTGGGATTACAGGTGTAAGCCACCATGTCTGGCCAAAAGTTGAAATTTTTTAAAAAAGAAATTGTTAACTTTATTAACAATTGCTAAGACTTGGCGTTACAGTTATGTTAAAAAAAAAATCCCTCATTCTGCTGGACATAAAAACTAAAGTATTTATGGATAAAATAATATAGTGTCTGGTACTGTTATAAAATACCAATTGTTTTTTAAGTGGGCTGTGAAGGAAAAAAGGACCCAGTGTGGTGGCTCACACCTGTAATCCCAGCATTTTGGGAGGCCAAGGCAAGAGGATTGCTTGGGTCCAGGAATTCAAGACCAGCCTGGGCAACATATGGAGACATCATTTCTACAAAAAAAAAAAAATTAGCCAAGTGTGGTGGCACACATCCTTAGTCCCAGTTACTCCGGAGTCTGAAGTGGGAGGATCGCTTGAGCTTAGAAACTCAAGGTTGGAGTGAGCCATGATCATGCCACTGCACTCCAGCTTAGGCAACAGAGTGAGACTCTGTCTCAAAAATTTAAAAAAGAAATAAAAAAGGTAAGATGGTGATGAGCCTTGAAGCTGAGCTCTGGGCTCCCAGCGTCATGATAGTCCCTTCTTGTGTGTGTTTCACGTTTTCAGGATTTTAGTTACAAGTGGAGACAGGAACGCATGAGTTTCCAGAGCACTGACCCTGAGGGCGGCTGGAGCAGGGCAGATGAGCCCTCACTCATTCCCGCCTTGGAGGTTGATGGGGTCAGGGATCCCTTGGAAGTTGGGCCCAGGGGGCATCAGCATGTGACAAGTCGCTCAGCGGATCGGGAGCCTCAGGTCTCCAGCTCAGGCTACGGCACCCCAGGGTGTCCAAGAGAGAACTCCCCACCGTCTAATCCTCACACCCCATCACTAGTCCTGTTTATTCTAGCTCCAGAATCTCCCTCAGATCTGTCTACCATGTCCCATCCCCTCTGCTCACACCCTCCTCCTTCAGGCTACCATCATCTCTTGCCCTTCCCACTCCAGTAGCCCTGGCTGGATGCCAGGCCACCCTTTGTCCCCATCATCATTTCTCCCTGCACTACCCACTCCGCTCTAGTCCATCCCAGGCCGTCATTTACAGGCAGGAAAACTTACAAATGGACACTTGGCCAGCTGCGAGCCTGGTGCTCGGGAGGCTGATGAGGGGCACAGACCAGGCCCCCTTTTCGGACTCCCAGGTCGGGACACTGATGCAGACAGCCGTGTCTAGGGATGAGTCTACCTGGGCAACTGGCTCTCCGAGAGCAGAGCTAAGCTGTAGTCCTGCCTGGATGCGGCAGACGTGGCTGGCTGGCTTCCAGAAAGGTCAGGCTGGGTGTTGATGGCTGACCTCACTGTCCTCCCCCACTGGAGAGGTTACTGTGGCCACAGCTGCCGCTGTAGATAAGGTTGCCTGGGGACTGCAGTATCCCCATCTCTGGCTCCTGTGTCACCCAAGCTTGGCCTGTGAGTGGGCCCAGAGCAGGCCTCACCCAGCCCACTGAGGATGGCAATGTCCTGGGGGCCTTGCGTCTTCTAGGGTTCCAGAGCTGGGGATGGAACTGGGCCCTGGACGGTCGGATGGCAGGGAACGATGTCACCCATCCCCACCCAGAGCATCCCAAATTAATGACCACACCGGGATGGAAAGCGAGGGGAATAGTAAAGAGCTGAGGCGGCGGCCGGCCGAGTCTGCAGGATTGGAGAGGCATGCCTGTTGCTTCGTTCCAGCTCCATGCAGATGCCTAATGAAGAAAACGGTTTGTCGGTGGCTCCCAGAAGTCATACACAGTCTGGGCAGGCCCCGCAGAGCCGCGGAGGCGCAGAGACTTGACTTTCTCAGGCCCCTCCCACCCAGAGCAGGGCCCACGAGGCAGCCTCTCAGTCACGAATCAGCCTGTGAGGCTGGCCCTGCGCCTGGGCCTCCTGCCAGGGGCGTGAGGAAGGGAGCGCTGGGTTCAGATACTGTCCCTGCCGCCTGCGGCTCAGGGCTCACTGCCTGTGGTCCTGACTCTTCCCACCTCCAGGTCACCTTGGGCCTGGCAGTCCAGCTCAGGGGCCAGTCCTGACTCCACGCTGGGGCACTGAGCAGCCACTTCACTGACACTGAGCTCCTGAGGATGGAGGAGCAGAGGACAGGCTGCTGAAAGGAGAGGGTGGCTGGGGACCGGGGGCAGAGGGAGCTGCCCAGGGCTCTGAGCAGGCAGCTGTGGCCACCTAGGAGTGACTCCTGGTGTCGACTGATGACTTGGGATAGAGTCTGGGGTCTGGAAGCCCTGCAGCCAGAACAGCCTGTGCAGGAACCGTCCAGCCAAGCTCTGGGAGCCCAGGCCAAGGGCAGAGCCGCCCTGCCTGCTTCCCTCCCAGGCTCTCACAGAGACCACCCACGTGGGCCCTATCAGCTGGGATCATTCTCCAGCCCTCCAGCTCAGCCCACAAACCCACTGGCTCCGAGCTGCCCAGGCCTTCCTCCCTGGAACGGCTAAGCCCCAACAGCTGACCCTGGCAGCCATCTGGGCCACAGGGAGAGATGAGGGAGAGTGGCTTCAAGTGGAGGAGGGTGACAGTGCGCTGGACTGGCCTTTGATCCTGAGGACACAGGCTTGTGAGGAGGCCCAGGCCTGAACAGCAGGGAGGGAGGGTGAGTAGTGGACTGTCAACTAGCACTGGCTTTGCTCTGGTCTGGCTTTGATCTCACTCCCCAGGTCCTGGGCCCTGGCCCCATAGAAGGGTTTGCTGCCCTCACACGGGCACCATAAATCCTCCCCTGAAACTGGGCTCAGGCCGGTCCCTCTCTTGGGAGTGCCTATGCCTCCCCCTGCCAGTCTAGTTGCTGCCTGCCCTCCAGGTCCAGGCCCTTTGCGGGACCCTGGCTCCTAGCATCCCATGCTCGGCACATGCACAGCACATCTTTCTGGAACGTGGATCCTTCTGCCGCAGGCCTGAGGCATGGTGCACACCGTAGACCCCAGTTCCTGCAGCCTGACTGTCCCAGAGTCCACTCCCAGCTCTGCTTCCTAGCTGCATTATCTTGGGCAGGAAACTGAAGCTCAGCTGCTCATCTATAGAAAGGGAAAAATAATAGCCACTTTTTTTGTTGTTGTTTTTGTTTGTTTGTTTTGAGACGGAATCTTGCTCTGTTGCCCAGGCTGGAGTGCATTGGCATGATCTTGGCTCACTGCAACCTCCACCTCCCAGGTTCAAGCAATTCTCCTGCCTCAGCCTCCCGAGTAACTGGGACTATAGGCTTGTGCCAACATGCCTGGCTAATTTTCTGTATTTTAGTAGAGACAGGGTTTCACCATGTTGGCCAGGAGAGTCTCAAACTCCTGACCTCGTGATCTGCCTGCCTTGGCCTCCCAAAGTGCTGGGATTATAGGCATGAGCCACCGCACCTGGCCTTTTTTTTTTTTTTTTTTTTTTGAGATGGAGTTTTGCTGTTGTCGCCCAGGCTGGAGTGCATTGGTACGATCTCGGCAAACTGCAACCTCCGCCGCCCGGGTTCAAGCGATTCTCCCATCTCAGCTTCCCAAGTAGTTGGGATTACAGGCGCCCACCACCACACCCATCTCATTTTTGTATTTTTAGTAGAGACAGGGTTTCACCATGTTGGCCAGGCTGGTCTCGAACTCCTGACCTCAAGTGATCCACCTGCCTCAGCCTCTGAAAGTGCTGGGATTACAGGTGTGAGCCACCATACCCGGCCACAGGTTGTTTTTTAACAAGGATTAAATGAGACATCCATGGGACCTGTTCAGGCTGGGGCTCAGGATGTGCAGTGACTCCACACCGTGGTGATGGTGGCAGTGGTCATCGTTCCTATCGTGATCCCTGAAAAGAGCATTGGTTTCCTGAAGACAGGAACATGTCTTCTGTCTCAGTCTTCTCTGCCCTCCCGCCCACTCCTACTTCCCCCCAGTGCCCTGCAGAGGGAGCCTGCCGGGCAGCAGTAGGGAGCCCATGAGAACTGGTGCAGGTAGAAGGAAAGGGGACCCCCGCCCCAGGGAAGGCAGAAGGGCCAGCGCTTTCCCCAGCAGTGGTCACATCTGAACAGAGATGACTGTGTGTTGCTGTGGCCACTCCAGACCCCAGACCGCAGCCTGACATCCAAGCCCCCGAGTGAGCCGGCCGCCACAGAGAGGAGGCTCAGTCCTTTCAGGGCCCCACGTTGTCGTGGGTCCAGCTGTCCTCAGGAGGGAAACTGTCTTGCGAGCCTGGACACTTCTGGTTGCTTCTTGGTGGAAAGGTAGCATCTCACTTCCTTTCTGGGAAACAGACCTTCCCGAACACCAACTGTGTGCCAGGCCCATTGCTAGCTGCAACCTTGGGTGAGTCCTGAACCTCTCTGGGCCATGGGCCTATCATCTAGCAACAGAGCATTCTATCAAATATTGACTTCAAAGGACCGTGAGGACAGTCAAAGCAGCCACAAAGCACAGAGCCTGCGCAGGGACGGGTATTTGGGAGAGGTGGCGGCCCCTTCCCTTGTGCCAGCCCCTGGGAAACCCCATCCCCTACCTGGCTGGCAGCACAGGAGCCCTGGAGAGGAGCGACCCGGTCTGGGGAAGGGGCGGTCTCCCCAGGCTGGGGTGCACTGTGTCTTTCTTCCCTGTGTGGGTGGTGGCTCAGGGCCTGGTGGTCTGCCACAAAGGCCCAGAAGGTCCACCCTTTCTGGTGGCTGGCGGTGACAGTCAGGGGCTTCAGCACAAGCCTCTGGCTGCTGTGTCCCTCTACCCTTCTTCTGCACCTTGGGAGCCCCAGCCCCTGACCTGTTTGAATCTACACTAACAAAGCAGGAGTCAGAAAGCCCCCTTCAGACACAGGTTACTGTGAGCCTGGGTTAAGCCTGGGACCTCTGCTCGGCCCTGGCCACAGATGCCTGCCCTCAACCTTCTACAAGTTGGGGCAGGCACCATTTCCCCTAGGAGCAGCTGCACAGTCAAGCCTCTTCTGGTTTATCTGGAGGAAGGAAAATGACGTCATGAGGTAAACCGCACAGCCTGAAACCACGAGGCTGGGAGCCCCAGTGATGTTTGCTTTTCAGCAAAAGTCACCACGCGCACAGAGGGACAGGGAGCCTGGGCCATTCTGGTCAGAGGTTTGAGGGGAGGACAGAGGGAGATTTTTAACATGGAACCACAAGGAAGGAGAGGCCCCTGGAGAGGACAGACGTCAGAGGCCAGGCAGGGCAGCTTCCTGGGGTGCTGCGGGAGGCTTGTCACCTGCTGGGCAGGGCCGGCTCTGCTGGCTGCTTGGGAGGTTTCAGGCTTGGCCCCTGAGGCACTCAAAGTCATGTTTGCCGTGGCGGGCAAAATAACAGTAGCGAGAATAACAACATCGATAACACATCCTGGCCACGTAGCCCTTCGCCTCAACACCATCCCATGAGACGGGACCCTGCCAGGCAGACGCAACCTGCACAGAGAAGGGAGCGGAGGCTGCTGGCCCCAGGCCTGTGCTTTCGCCTCTAGAACACAGAGCTTCTCTGCCCACATGCTGGGTGTCGTCCACCCTGAGGCCTGTGTGCAGGGTCCCCGTCTCAAGCCCTGATTCCCGCCTGCTAACTGCCACCCAGGAAGCCCCTCCTCTCTGCAGCCCTCTGTTTCTTCATCTGTCAAACGCCCTGCCTTTGAGGGAAGAGATGACATAAGGCGAAGCTTATTCTTCAATAGCGTTCTATTACTCTGTCAATGCTTCGAGGCGGGTTCTCTGGAGAAACTGGCCCCAAAGGGTAGGCCCAGACACTGGTCTTGATGGGCTGGCTGAGGCGGGAGCTCCGTCTCATAAGAGTGAGTGGGAGTGGCAGGCGGGTGGGTGGCACCTTCTGTAGAGTTGGGGCGGTGGGCAGCTTAAACAAGGGCAGAGAGAGCTGTCTGGGGAGGTCCAAGGGGGCCTCTCTTTTCGCAGGAATCTCAGGGTCTCCGAGCCCCCATGCCAGGGCTGCATGAGTTTGGGGGGGTTCCTAAAGGAAGTCCCCTGTGTGTCTGGGTATGCCTGGGTGGCAGTGTAGGGGCAGGTGTGGTGCCCACACTGTCCATGCATCCCTACCCCCACAGGCCCCAGGCCATCTGCCTCAGGGTGGGGCTGCAGCTCAGCTTTGATGCCCTGAGGGCCTGCCAGGACTGCTGCTTCAGGCAGGAGGTGGGAGACGCGATGCCGGCGGGGTGCCCAACCCAAGCAACCCCCGGCTCAATTCTTCCCACGGGCCTCTCGACACCCGGTATTTCTTCACTCAAAAAGCTATGACTCCCCCTTTTCAGTTCTTTTTCTTTATAACACAAAGACACCATGAAAGAGGCTGTACTTCACAATTCCCAAATGTCAGAAGGCAGAGGGTCTTCCAGATGCCCACCACCAGGCCTCTGTTTTACAGCGGAGGAAGCTGAAAGGACTAGACCAAACCTCATAGCAGTGCACAGGTGGCAGCATGGGAGCTCAAAGCTTGGTCTCTCTTGCTGTGGGGCTTTCTCTCACCTGTGACTAACACTATCATCCTAATACGACTTACATATCAGACCCTTTTTCAAGACACCACCAGCTACAAGCAGAGGACAAGCCTGGCCTTGAGAAGCACTGTGGGTAGGAGGGTCGGAGCTGGGAGAGGGTCACAGGAGTCAAGGGCCAGGGAAAGCTGCCAAAAAGAGACAGCCTTGGCAGAGCACGGTGGCTCACGCCTGTAATCCCAGCACTTCGGGAGGCCAAGGCAGGCGGATCACCTGAGGTCAGGAGTTCAAGACCAGCCTGACCAACATGGTGAAACTCCGTCTCTACTAAAAATACAAAAATTAGCCAGGCGTGGTGGTACACACCTGTAACCCCAGCTACTCAGGAGGCTGAGGCAGGAGAATTGCTTGAACCCAGGAGGCGAAGTTGCAGTGAGCCGAGATCATGCCATGCACTCCAGCCTAGGCCACAGAGCAAGACTCTGTCTCAAAAAAAAAAAAAAGAGAGAGAGATAGCCTCTCTTGCTCCTTTCCCAGGGCTGACTCAGCACCTTACGTGTGAGGATTAGTCATCAGGAACCACTTGACCCCCAAAGCCATAGTGCACTGGGTTGGTGTCCCAGTGATGCTTTTCTGACTCGTGGCCCAGGATGACACAAAGCCCCACGGGACAAGCCAGAGATCCCACTGGCCCAAAGCCCCACGGGACAAGCCAGAGATCCCACTGGCCCAGCCAGATGCTCCAAGATTCCTTTTGCCTGTAATCCAGAACTGGCCCACCCTCTTGCCTGGTTCCTGGGGCTTTCAGCAAAGAGCAGTGGACAGTGGGAAGGGCTGGCTGTGAGGCAGGGTTAGTCCTGGGGCCCTGGGAGCATCTCTTCCCTTCCCCGAGCCCCAGTGTCCTTGTCTGTACAATGGAAGGTTAGGTCAGATGGTCTCTGGGTTCCTTCCCAGCTCTGAGAACCAGGTTCTACCTCGGCTGTTCTCGAAAGGACAGGGTGGTCTGGGCTGGGCATGGGCCTGAGGCTTGTGCACCTCTTCGAGCCCCAAGATCTTTTGAGCTGGCAGCCCATTCACCCTGATCTCCCATCTTTCCAGGTGCTGCTGGGACTTGGCTGCCCAACCCTGATCAGAAAGAAGAGCCATGGGTCTGGCTGGGCGGTGGCTCATGCCCGTAATCCCGGCACTTTGGGAGGCCAGAGGATGGATCGCTTGAGCCCAAGAGTTAGGGACAAGCCTGAATAACGTGGTAAAACCCGGTCTATACAAAAAATACAAAAAGTAGCCAGGTATGGTGACGTGCGCCTGTAGTCCCAGCTACTCAGGAGGCTGAGGTGGAAGGATCACTTGAAGCCAGGAGGTCAAGACCACCATGAGCTAAGATCACAACACTGCACTCTGACCTGGGCAACAGAGCAAGACCCTGTCTCAGAAAAAAAAAGCCATGAATGTCTGAGCTGAAAGTCCTCCCACATCCCTGAATCCCACTAACCATCTCCCAAGTGAGCAGAGGGAGGCCAAGAGAGGGCAAGCAGGGGACCAGGCCAGAAGCCGAGCCAGGGACCAGGCCCCTTCCCACTGCATCAGCTGTCTCATGTCTCCCCTGAAGGAACTCTCTCACGGGACAGTGGGACACAGCCAGGCAGGAAGGACTCTTCACCAGCCCCGTCCCCAGTGCCTTGGCTGCCATCGCTGCCAGTATGGACACTGACCCTCCAGCTCCAGCACCAGGTCACCACCCTGCTCCTCATCCATCCTCCTCCTCCACACGAGATGAATGAGCTTTTCTCATTCATTCATTCTCAGAGGAAGCATAGCGTGGCCAGTAGGAAGGAGGATGCTGGAGCCAGACTGCCTGGCTCCACCACCCACCAGCTGCTTTTATTCCCTCTCTGCTGTAGTTCCTGGGCTGTAAAATGGGGGTACGAATAGTATCTTCCTCATCAGGTCACTGGGATGCTTAAATAAGCTCATACTGTAAAGTGCTTAGAATAGGGCCTGCCACATGGTAAGTACTCAGTAAATGCTACCATTCGTTCATGCATGTATTCCTTCCTGCCTGTTTCTCAAGGAGTTCAGATGACTCACAATAGAAATGCAAGGATAATAGGCCTTTAAAGTCAGTTAAAAGAACACAAGCCTAGGCTGCAGAGGAGAGAGTGTTCCAGAACCCGGGACACATAAGCATCACCTGAACACAATCTCCTGGCATCTCATCCAAAACATAAAGGCTGCTGATACCAATTCACTTCGTCTGATAAAAGGAAGCATGCCAGCTTTCCAGGGGAATAGAAGATTTTTCTGGTTCAAACTTTATGAAGGACATTAAACAATGCAATGGATAGTCTCCCCCTCACCTCACCCTGTACACCTTTTTAATCAACTCCTGAGAAATGGGGTCTGCTCCTCATCCACCCGAGACCCCTCAAAGCGAAACCTTCAGCTGTCCTAGGAGAAGGATGCTCAGGCTGGCCGCTTTTAGCACAAGTGGAAACTCTAGGGCAAAGCCAAGCCACTGAGTCCACGAGGGCCCTTCCTCAGCTGCGGATGGACAGCAGGCCCCTTCCAGGCGCTTCCCAGCAGCCAGTGCCCCT
The DNA here is from genome assembly GCA_004027715.1 of Plecturocebus donacophilus. Lineage (NCBI taxonomy): Eukaryota > Metazoa > Chordata > Mammalia > Primates > Pitheciidae > Plecturocebus > Plecturocebus donacophilus. Next base: position 30,638 of record PVKP010019085.1, on the reverse strand, counting down.
GGGCGGGGGCGGGGCGGGAATTCGTGCTGAGAAATCCCACAGCTGCCCGCACTTCCCCTCACCGGCTTCTCCTTCTCTCAGAAGAGCCAGGCACGGGAAAGGTGAGCAGGCCCTCACACTGAGTCACCCGGAAGATCTGGGGGCCCAGCAGGGAAGGGTCTCATCCGTCTCCTTCAGGACCCTGGGGAGTAGCACGGTTCTAACTGTGGCCTGAGACCCTCTGCCCGGACACAGGTATCACCAGAGAATGGTGCCCTGAGCCCTCACCCCCAGCGGTGTATGCCTGGGCAGACACACACACTTCACCAGGGCACCGCTGCCTGGCTCGGCTCAGGGCATGACGGGCACCTCCTTCCTGTCCTGCCAGCCTCTGCCTCATCTTTGAAAGACTCCCAGAGCCCCCAGTTCTTACCCACCTTTTAGGTGGGAAATTCCAACCTGGGCTCTGAAGGCAGCGGCCCCTCCCCCACTCCCCTTCCCAGACCCTACTCCAGGCTTCCGGGATGTTTTCCCAGCAGGCCGTGGGCTTCCGTCTGCAGCTGGGGCCTTCCGGTGGGTGCGGAGGAGACCCCCTGCTCACATTCATCACTGCAGACAGCAGGCAGAGGAGCCCACCCACTGGGTCTGGGGGGCACGGCTGCCCCTCTCCCAGTCCCTGTCCCTGGTCCCTGAATCGAAGGCAGTAGAGAAGCCACATGACTGGCCTCGCTCGCCCTCTTGGCTGGGGAAATTTCTTTTGTTGGGTGGCAGAATGTGACTGGCCAGGACGTGATGACCTGCCACTTGAGGCCGGCTCATACACTGGTCACGGGAACAGTTTGCTGAGAGGGGTTTTTGAGTGTGAGGGAAGACCCAGCTGGTCTTGGACCCCAGGTGTCAATGAATGGGATAGGGCTGGTGTGGGACCCAGTTAGATGGGGACCTGGGGCTTGTTGGGGCAGGGGTACGGGTGGGTTGAGGTGCCAGAGCCTTCCTCTCCTGCCCCCCTCAGGCTTTATCACCTCTTACCTGACTGTGGCCACCTTGCCAGCACCTCCCTGCCCAATCAACACTTCACGCTTTTACAGCTGCTATTTCCCAGAGGACCACTTACACCAAGCGCTGTGTGCCCGTTGGTCAGTGGCAGAGTCTCTCCAGCTCATGAGTCTTCAATGACTCCCCACTGCCCATGGAAAACAGAAGACACCCGAGGCCTTGCACAGAGGGCCTCACTCTCCTCCCTCCCCAAGAGAATCCTCTGCCTCGAGCCAAAGTCCTTGGGCTTTGCAGGCTCCAGGCCTCTCCTTCCCAGGGCGGTCTTCCCTTTCCCTACGCTCAAGGCACAGCCCGAGTCCCACCTCCTCCATTTCAAGGGACACCACCCTCTGAACTGCTGTTGGGGAAAGAGCCTAGTTTTGCAGCCAGGTAGGCCGGAGTGAGTCTTAGCTGAGTTCCAATCCCATTAACCAGTTGCAAGTCATTAACTTTGCCAAACCGCAGCAGTGGCTAAAGCCTTCGGCTTTCCTGGAGAATGGAAGTGAGGCTCACACTGTAGGTGCCTGGGGTACTGAAGACTGAGTGGAACCTGCTCTTCTGGCCTTCCCAGCGTCCTTTCCCCTTTCTTCTGGTGATGCCCCCTGGATTTTCTGTTGGGCATGTGGTCCAGGGGTGGCTGACCTCACTTCCTTGTGTAAGGTTCCAGTGTAAAATGATGATTGAGGCCTGGGCCATGAGAATGTTCTCTCTCCCCAGCCACAGAGTCAGATTCCCAGGGATGAACTTGAGACTCAAAACAGGCCAATGGGAACACACTTGGGGTGTTAGCTGGAGTTATTGAAGTCTTCTTTCCACTGGAGTCACTAGGCAGATAGAAGGAAAGCTGAAGCCTTTGGCCACTGCTGTGGATTGAATTGTGAACCCCAAAAAGATATGTTTAAGGTCTAATCCCCTGCACCTTTGGAGGTGGCCTATTTGGAAAAAGGGTATTTGAAGATGTAGGCAAGTGAAGAGGAAGCCATGCTGGATGGGGTGGGCCTAATCCAACGCCTCATGTCTTTTTTTTTTTGAGACGGAGTTATGCTCTTGTTGCCCAGTCTGGAGTGCAATGGCATGATCTTGGCTCCCGCAACCTCCACCTCCCAGATTCAAGCGATTCTCCTGCCCCAGCCTCCCGAGTAGCTGGAATTACAGGTATGCACCACCATGTCCGGCTAATTTTGTATTTTTTGTAGAGATGGGATTTCTCCATGTTTGTCAGGCTGGTCTCGAATTCCCTAACTCAGGTGATCCACCCACCTCGCCCTCCCAAAGTGCTGAGATTACAGGCCTGAGCCACCGTGCCTGGCCACACCTCATGTCCCTCTAAGAGAGAAATTTAGACACAGACACACAAAGGGAAAAGGCCGTGTGATGACAGCAGCAGAGACAGGAGGGTGGCAGCTACAAGCCAAGGGATGCCAAGCATGGCTGGCAGTGCTCAGGAGCCTGGAGAGAGATAGGGAGACAGCCTCCTCTTCAGAGCCTCAAAGGGCCCTACCTACACCCTGACTTCAGACTTCCAGCCTCCACAACTGGGAGAGAATCGCTTTCTGTTGTGATTCTCTCATTAAGCCACATGAGTTCATGATGGTTTGTTACAGCAGCTGCAGGAACTGAACACAGACACCAAATGGAGAGACTGTGTCTGAGACTGAAGCCAGCACTGTGGAATCAGCCGCCGGGAGGGGGATGTGGATTCTCAACCCTGTGCCCACACTTGGATCCTCCAGGGGCTGAAGCACAGAGTCTACTGGACTTACTAGACTTTTCAGTTCCCTGGACTAAATATATTCTCTGTTTTATTTAAGCCATTTCAACTGGGTTTCTGGCTATTTCAACTGAGAGAGGCCTGACTCTCCGTTATACAGAGACAATGGATGTAAAATGCACTGAAGGCCAGGCGTGGTGGCTCGCACCTGTAATCCTAACACTTTGGGAGGCCAAGGCAGGAGGATGGCTTGAGCCTAGGAGTACGAGACCAGCCTGGGCAACATGGCGAAACGAAACCCCGTGTCTACAAAACAAAATACATTAAAATATTTAAAAAGAAAAAATCAAATTCATTGCACGCTACCTGGCCAATGGGAGGCAGTAGAGTGAATGTAGAAAGTAGTGAGTAGAATAAATAGTATTTATTATTCCTGCTGCTGCTGTTGCTTCTATTTCCAGCTAGGCTGAGCACCCTTGAGTGGTGGAAGGGCTTTTTTTTCACTGCGCATGGGAATCAGGTTCTGAGGGGTTGAGGCTTCCTGTGGATGGAAGGACAGGAAGCAGCACTGAGCAGAGCGAGGCCAAACTGGGATGTGGGCCCGAGGGCAGCCCCCGCCAGCCCCACAGGGGTTCTGGAGCCAGAACTGCTCTTCAGAGTCCTCCCCATTGGGCTGAGGGTGTCAGGCCTTCTTGCTATCGCATCATTCAGTCACTGAACCTGGCTGCCCTGGAAGAGGTGAGATCCCGGGAGAGGCAACTCCCTGCCACTGAAGACACCCCTGAAGGGGCACGAGATCGAACAACCACCCTCCCAGCAGCCGGGGCAACAAGTCCTTCACTAAGGGCTGACCTGGGAGGGGCATCACAGCACCTCCACACTCAGTGCATAACTCTGGCCTGGCACCCTATCAACACCCATTATTGACAGCAGTCATTCATTCACTCAAAACCCAAGGTGGATGGGGCAGTCACACGGCTGGGTGTCTGAGATGATGGAGCTCTGGGGGAGTGTCGCCCTGGTGGAGGTTAGGAGGGGAATCGGAGCTTGATGGAAACACCACCGGGGGCGGGAGGGGATGTGGCCAGGTCGGGTGTGACCAGGATGGGTTGTGTGGCCTTGCCCAGGGCTGGCACTGACGAGGTCCAAGGCAGTGTCTGCGGAATGAACCAGGCTGCTGACCAGGGCGCTGGGAGCAATGCCCACGGCTTCCCTCTAGGCTCTTAGGCTCCTGGGCCGTAATACTTCTCTTCCTTTCTTAATGCTGATTTCTTTGTGTGTAGGGTAGAGTTCAGAGGCTGGCTAAGCCTTTAAAAACTCCTGTTTTGAGTCCTCCCTGCATCCCCAGGCATCTCTTCCTCCCACTAACGTGCGCCCATGTCCCAGCCCCAAATGGGGACCCTCTGTCCATGCTCCACGCACTCTGGATCCAGTGGGTCTGTGCTGCCCGCACCGTGGCCAGGCCAGCCCCTGGCCCAGCCCCTATCTCGAAGCCAGGCACTCCCTCTTATCAGATGAGAAATCGCAACTCAGAGAGAGGAAGCTAGCTGCTCAAAGTCACAGTCGGTGGTTGGGCCAGGAAGTGGGACCCACTTCTCCCTCCCAGGTCTTCCTCATGTGCAGTGCAGGCTCCCAGCTCAGGCCATGCTTCTCTGCCTAGTGAGGGTCCCAGGCCTTCTGCCTGCATCTGGCTTCACACACACTTTCCGAGGGCAGGGGCTACCCGGCTGCTGCAAGCCACAGGGGTAGGGCAGTGACTTGGCTGAGGGGGATGTGGGGCTTGTCATCCCTTCCAGGGCTTCTCCAGGAAGTGACAGCCAGAAGGGCCCTTAGAGGCCACTTGGTTCAATCCTGCCCCGCTTTCCCATGTCACAGGTGACTGGAAAGTCCAGGTCCCTGAGGTACGGAGGTCACATAGTGAGTTGTCAGTGGGGACAAAACCCGGGTTGCTTGTTTATTTTCCCTAAGTTGCTCCCCTCCCTGAGTTTGCATCGAGCCCCTCAGAGCAATTTTCCTATTTTCCCAAATGGTCTTTGCAGAGCATAACACAAGAATTGGTTTCACTACATGGCCTGTGTGCACTTCTTAAGGGCAGGCTGCCACTAAGAACCAAAGGCAAGGATGGGGAGGCACTCACTCCACGTGGGCCCTCCCTGCCTTTCTTTCTTTCTTTATTGAGAAAGCGTCTCTCTGTTGTCCAGGCTGGAGTGCAGTGGCGCAATCTCAGCTTACTGCAATCTCTGCCTCCTGGGTTCAAGCAATTCTCCTGCCTCAGCCTCCCGAGTAGCTGGGATTACAGGTGTGAGCTACTGCGCCCAGCCCCTGCCTTTATTTTTTATAACCAAGACTGCTGTCTAAGAAGGTGGCTTTCATGAAGATCATTTTGCCCTGCAAGCACGTGGCTGGGTTGGTTGTGCAGAAAAGGGTCTACAGGCGTCTGCAGAAGGGATGGGAGGCCCCATGGGCTGCCTGAACAAAGGGAGAGAAGTTTGGAGAACATAGCGGGGAGGGGAGGGGTGAGGAGAGAGGGGTGGTAGGGCCAGGGCTGGGAGAGGCGGTGGTTGGGACTTTGGTGCTAGACAGTGAGGAGGCCGATGCAAAGTCCCCAGTGAAGTGACTGAAGGGCACATAAGAATCCGAACGTGCTGTGTTCCAGCAGAAGCTGTTTCCCTATGGACTGTGCAGTAAATGCCCCCACCTGCTCCCCGCTCCAGAATGGGAAAAGAGGAAGGAACAGACGCCACACCTGGGTTATCACAGGGTGGCACAGAGAGAAGTGCAGAAGCAGGGCCTAGAGGCTGAGGACCCCTGGAACCTAAGCCCCACCGCACCGCCACTCTGGGGGACCAGCAGAAATCCAGCAGAACCCAGAATCCTGGGTTCCTCTGCCCCTGGCGTCAGGGTTCGCATTGATCATGCTTAGACCTCAGGAAGCTGGGAGGCCCCAGCCAACATCTGGGCTACACCAACATTTTCTGATTTACTCCTTTCTGTGTCTGTCTGCCAGAACTGTTATCTGTGTTTTCCACCACGGGCACCCGAGGCCAGAGAGGTTAAGTAACTCGCTGAGGCCCCTGACGGTGTGGTTGAGCTGGGACTGAGAGTCCACTGTGTCCCCTGAAATCCAGCCTCTTTGTTCTACACCATGTACCCTCTGGCCCTGCCTGACCCCTCCTCAACACCTGGCCAGAGCTGGGCTCACTCCAGTCACTGAATACTTACACACTGCATATGGAGGGGGCCAGCGCACAGGCATCGGGGCTCCGAAGACGTAGGTTCGAATCCTGCTCCGACACTCACTATCTCTGTTACGTTTGGTACATTTAACTCTGCAAGATTCAGTTTTCTCACCTGTGAAATGAGGCCTGGGACAGGTGTGAACAAATGTTCCTATCTTCATCATTATTACCTGCCCAGCAGTGCCCCAGGATGAAGCCCTTCTGGGAGATCCTCACTGTGCTAAGAAGCTCCGACCCTGCCCTCCTTTCTGTCCCTTCCAGCTTTGGGATGAGGCGTTTTTAGGACAAGTCCCCAAGTTTACCCTGGCTTTTCTTGCTGGCCCCATCCCTTGAGGAGTGAGCAGTCTACTCAGGGGATGGGGAACCCCGGCAGGGACCCTGGAAAGGGCCAGTGACCACCCAGCGCCCCTAGAAGGGCCTTTGGGACTAAGACCATGGCCGGAAATGGGCTGGATGGAGGCATGTGGTAGTGGCTGGTTGCTTAGTTCCCAGTGTAAATGGGGAACTGCAGAGATCACCCACCTAACCACAGGCAAAGGAACTTAGCCTTACTGTGCTCCTGTGCCTTGGAATTCCCAGTGTCTGAATTATATGGATCTTACAGCATGATGAATTATCGCCTCTGTGGACTGAAACGCCCTCTCCTCATTTCCTTTCCTTCCTGTTCCTCTGCAGGGGCTGTGGGATTCTGGAACCTGGCTGGGCCCCCTCCCTCTCTTCCCTTTTCTGCCCCGGGATCTGCTCAGCCTCTGAGCAGCCACCAATCCTGTGGCACTGGGTGGTCCTGGGCTCAGGATGCTGGCTGGATTCAGAGGGATATAGCCCAGATGCTCTTCCCAACTCCAGGAGGCTGTACCCATTTTACAGATGAGGCCCAAGTTTGCTGGAGTCCATGCTGCTTGTCAGTGTGACCTCTGAGCTTTGAGCCAGGGCCTGATTGACACAAAAGGCTGCCAGAGGATCTATAAAGGGAGGGGGGAAAGTGGGAGCAAGATTGTCTTGTTTGCCTGTAGCAGAATGTGTCAATCACATTTCTCGGGCAGGGTCTGGAACTGCCTTTTAGCATTACTTGAAAAACATTTAATTACCTTGTGCAAATTAATAATAATAGTGCTACTGGATTTGCTCAGTGCCAGGCACTAAGTCTTTACATCTGTGAACTCATTTCGCTGAACTGGTCCCGGGGTTGGGCTAGAACAACTGCCCCTCCCTCAGCAGCAGTTCAGCCGTCCTGGCTCCATGGCCTGGTCGCTGTTTTCCCCAACTCCTGGCCTCCAGGAGCAGGGTTCTTGGCTCCTCTGGCTCTCACGTCCTCACCTGAGCTAGAAGAGGACAGGGTGGCTCTCTCCAGCTCCACGCTTGTCTGTATTAGGCTATTTCACCCTCATTAAAAAACAACAACAACAACAGGCTGGCACAGTGGCTCACACCTGTAATCCCAAGCACTGTGGGAGGCTGAGGCAAGTAGATCACTTGAGGTCAGGGGTTCGAGACCAGCCTGGCCAACATGGCAAAACCCCGTTTCTATTCAAAATACAAAAATTAGCCAGACATGGTGGTACGTGCCTATAATCCCAGCTACTTGGAAAACTGAGGCAGGAGAATTGCTTGAACCTAGGAGGCAGAGGTCATGGTGAGCCGAGATTGTGACACTGCACTCCAGCCTGGGCATCAGAACAAGACTTCTCCTCAAAAAGAAAAACAGCCTGGCTCCCCCTCTGGGGGCTTTTCCCCTCTCCTCTCCAAGTTGTAATCCCCCAACTGGCCTCCAAGTCATGACCCCATTCACGATGGCACTGACTCAGCCAGCCTCTGGGCTGCCACCTGGGAAAATTTCAACACCCAGGCGGGCAACCCATCCAGCACCCTTACCTACCACTTCTTGACCTCTGCAATCCTGTGGACTTTCAGCTTTCCCTCAGCAAGCCACTTCCTGGCCAAAATCTGAGCCTTGACCCCACCTGGCAGGGGTCTGCTCTTAAAATCTCCCTTCAGACTGCACCTTCCTGTGTACCCACTTCTCCCTTAGGCCTACAGGGACCACCCCCTCTTCCTCCCCACTGCTCCTCCTTCCCTCCCTCCATGGCCCTAGTCTCTCAATTCTGTTACACATTCACTTGCATTCTGTTTCCACTCACCTCCAATGCCAGCATCTGACCACAGTGATAAAAAAGGGAGTGCCAGGTCCTTTTCACTTGGGACTGCTAGTGCATAATTTCTAAGTGAAATATTAGCACGATGAATCAAGCATTATATTATAAAAACTACATCCTGCTCAAAGAGAGTTTATTCAGGGAAAGCAAGCATGATTAATACTGTTGAACTTTGTACTATAATTCCCATTAATAGGTCAAAAGAGGAAAAACAATTTGACTGACTAGATAGATGCCAAAAAAAATGTATTTTATAACATCCAACATATCTGCTTTAAAAAAACTCTCTTAGTAAAACTGAAATAAAAGGAGGCTTCTCTAATGTGATTAAAAAATATTTTTGTCACCGAGCACGGTGGCTCACGCCTGTAATCCCAGCCCTTTGGGAGGCCAAGGAGGATGGATCACAAGGTCAGGAGTTCAAGACCAGCCTGGCCAACATGGTGAAACCCTGTCTCTACTTAAAATAGAAATATGCCAGGCGTGGTGGCGGGCGCCTGTAATCCCAGCTACTTGGGAGGCTGAGGTGGGAGAATGGCTTGAACCTGGGAGGCGGAGGTTGTGGTGAGCTGAGATAGTGCTACTGCACTCCAGCCTGGGCGACAGAGCAAGACTCCATCCCCCGACCCAAAAAAATCTGTGTCAAACCAATAGGCAACACCATGTGTGATGTTGAAACACCAGGGATATTGCTGTTCATGTCAGACACAGAAAGAAAATGCCAGGATTGGCCACTGTTGTTTAACATCATTCTGGAACTGACAACTGATGCTGTTGATTAGAGGCTATTACCACGAGGCAATGATACCCCAGTAGCAGTAAGATAGAAAGCCTCAGATCATAATTTTTAAATGCCATTCTCCACTAAACGGAACCATAGATCCTTGGAGAAAGGGGCGATCCCAGGACTGGAACAGAGATAATGCAAGATGAGATTGGAACATCTTTTTGTGTCAGCAAGTAAGGAAGTGCCCAAAGAATAATATGGACATGTCAAAATGACATAGGAGTCTGCCTGAAGGACTAAAACTGAGACAATTTGAGCATCAAAATGAATAATTACAGTAACAGATCACAATGCTTTGACTACAGTGGAGATCCAGGTCATGACTTATACCCATCTGGGTCCAGATGGGTATAAGTGAATGAATGAATAAGTGAGGGAGAAAGAAAAACTCTTACAGTAGAATGCCAGCTAATAAATGTAGAGTGAGTGACAGAAATAGGCACTGTTTGGCAACCATCATAATGGTGGCTGATTAAGGTCAGAGTCATCAAGCAATGCTAAGGCTGGTGGGCGAGATTTGATGAGGAGCAGGCTTTTGGTTTGTCTTGGTAGCTCCTCACCGCATACCTATCTAATACAGAGGGAAAGAGAGTGAGTGTATGGTGGGGAAACCTTGCAGGCACCAACCTGACCTGGTGTCAAGGTTAACGTCACTAATGGTGGGACTGCTCAGAATCATAAGACCAATGTGATGCCCCGAGGAGAACATGGCATCTCTTCTGTGGCATCCTTGCCAAGGATGCCCAGCCCAAGAGTGGCAATTGACAGACTCATTTTGGGGGCCACACCCTACTGAATAAATGGCCCATACTTTTGAAGACTGTCAAGGTCATGAAAGACAGGGAAAGACTGAAGATCTGTTTCCTATTCAAGGAAACTAATGAGGCATGACAACTCAATGCAACTCAGAACCCAGACTTGGATCCTGGACGGGAAAGGCAAGTGAGGCATTATTGGGACAGTTGGAGACATTTGGATGGGGTCCATGGGTTGGGGGATGGTGTTAAATTAATTTTGACATCCTAATTTCGAGGATTTAATGGTAGAACAAGGAGAAGATGTGTTAGGGAGATATAAGCTGGAGTACTTAGAGGTAATGAGGCATCAAGTCTATAACTTATTCTGAAATTCTCAAATGGTTCAGGAAAAAAAAATTCTCCTTCTATATATATATATATATATATATATATATAGAGAGAGAGAGAGAGAGAGAGAGAGAGAGAGAGAGAGATAGGAATAGGGAGGCACGGAGAGGGCACAAACATAGTAAAATGTTAACAATCAGAGAAACTGGGTAAATGGGGATATAGCAGTTCCTTGTACTGTTCTTGAAATGTTTCTGTAAGTTTAAAGGTATTTCAAAAGAAATTATTAGTGAATAAACCTGACACCACCCCAGGTTACCCTGCAACTAGCTTTTGCACAGAGCTACCAACAGGTGCCATTGCAAATGTGTGGTGCCCAATGCCCAGGAATGCTTTCACTTCTGCTCAACAGCCCCTTTCATTCCTGAGACAGACTTTCCAAACTTTTACCTCTGTCCTCAAGCCCCCACCTGTCTCTCTCCCACTCCCTTTTCCCCTACTTTTCAGAGCAAACATAGGCCATCCTGAAGAGTCTTCCCTGAGTTTCCCTAACTTTATTTACATCCAACCTTTGTATTTACTCTCAACATGCTGCAATATGACTCCTCTGATCCAAACCTTCTTCTTCTTCTTTTTTTTTTTTCTTGAGACAAAAGAAGATTTGGATCAGATCTCATTCTGTTGCCCAGGCTGGAGTGTAGTGGCCTGATCTTGGCTCACTGCAGCCTCCGCCTCCTGGGTTCAAGCGATTCTCCTGCCTCAGCCTCCCAAATAGCTGGAACTACAGGCATGCGCCACCACGCCCAGCTAATTTTTTGTATTTTTAGGAGAGATGGGGTTTCACCATGTTGGCCAGGCCGGTCTCAAACTCCTGACCTCAGGTGATTCGCCCGCCTCAACCTCCTAAAGTGTTGGGATTACAGGCGTGAGTCACCATGCCTGGCCCCAAACCTTCTGACAGTGTAAAAGTCCCCTCAGTATAGCATGTTGGGTAATGGGTCAGGTCCGGGACATTTTTGCTCTTAGAGACATCCCTCCTGGAGGCCACCACTCTTTGGTTGCAGCCTGCATAGGTTGCCCTTCATGACTGTTACACAGCTGTCATCTGTTTCTTTCATCGCTCACCTGTTTAGATTACTGGTTTCTTAGATCCTCTAGTGAAAGGATTCATAGGCAGTCATCTTTTTTTTTTTTTTTTATCATGTTTGAAGGTTTTGTATGTATATTTCTACCCTCACTTTCTTACTTTGACTGAGTACAGGTTGAAGATCATTTTCCTCATAATTTTTAAAACATAGCACCCCTGGCTTCTTGCTTTCAATGTTGCAGCTGAGAAGTCTGATTTCATTCTAATTCTGGATCCTTTGCATTTGACCTATTTTCTGTCTACTCTGGAAGTTTGTAGATTCTTTTCTCTATCCCCATCCAGAAATTTCATAATATTCCTTGGGTATTTTTCATATATTGTATTAACCCTTGGCAATTTTTTTTTTTCTTTTTCGAGACAGGGTCTACTCTGTCACTCAGGCTGGAGTGCAGAGGCATGATCACAGCTCCCTGCAGCCTCACACTCCAGGGCTCAAGCAATCCTCCCACCTCAGCCTCCTGAGTAGCTGGGACTACAGGTGCATGCCATCATATCTGGGTATTTTTTTATTTTTCATAGAGATGAGATCTCTCTATGTTGCCCAGGCTACTCTCAAACTCCTGGGTTCAAGCGATTCTCCCACCTCAGCGTACTCTCTTTCTCCCAGGCCCAGTGCTCCAAGGGTTTCATCTAGGAGACCTCTGAGGTCCCTGCCAGCTCTGATGGCCCCTAGTCCCCACACTTTCCAGAACACTGTCTCTGGGATGAATCTGCTTTCTAACATTCTTTAAGTTTATGCAGGGGCATTCATGAAAAACAGACCTTGGCTTCCCAAACAGCTGGGATTACAGGTGTGAGCTACCATGGCCAGCCTGGCAATTGTCTTGCTGAAAGTCACTTGAGTACTTTCGTATTGGTTACCCATGTCATCAATCCTGGAAAATTTTTCTTTTATTATTTCTTTGATTATTTTTGTCTTCCAATTTCCCCATTCTCTTTCTATGTAATTATTAGTATATAGAAGAATGTTGTTAAACTTCTTGGATTAATTCTCTAATTTTGTTTTGATTTATTTTCTCTTTTCTAATTTTTCACCTCTCTATTCTATTTTCTGGGAAAGTTTCTCAACTTTATCTTCCACCTTTTCTACTGGATTTCTTTAATTTTTCTATCACATTAATTTCAAAGAACTCTTCTTTATTTTTCAGTGGCTCCCCTTTTAAATATATATCTTCTTGTTTTTATTTCACAGATACATAGCGTCTCTTATTTCTCTGAATAGTACAGGCCATTTTTAAAAGGTTTCTTTTGCTCCCGTAATAGTCTGTTTTCACTCTTGTTAGTCAGAGGCAGAAGCAGACTCAGAGTGCAGTGAGGCTGGTTCCCAGCCAGAGCCTCTGTCCTGAGGCCTCACACTTTGAACATTCCCTGTGCTGCTTCTTTTTCCTTCCTCATCAACATCCATCTTACTCCCCTCTCCTTAACAACCTGCCTTATAGGGGCCAACTCTCAAAGTTTAAGGAATTTGGAGAACTGGCTGGTGTCACACTGGCAACTTGAAATCGGTGGTGATAGAAGCATTTAAACCATGCCAATGTGCAAATGCTATGTATCAGGTTATTGCTGTTTTGTGGTTTCGGGATTACCTAGGTAGGGGTTGTTTGGAGAACTGGATATTAAACATTTACCAATACACCACTGAGTATCAGTGTCTCTCATCCCGTGTTCTTGTACTAGGGAGTGGGTTGTGCAGCAGGATGATTGCTTGGAGTTGTGTAACAGGGCAACCCTGGTGGGGATTTATGCTCTGAGCTTGGGTTTGCTGTTGAATACCTCTGCAGCTTGCTGCATTAAAGAACTGATTTTAGTTTATGTGCTTGGAATTATGACTTATTATGCAAACAAGTGCAACCTATCTTCAAATTACTAGCTCTGGGACACTATTTTTTTTTTTCAATAGTCACCATATCCACATGGCAGGGCACCATAGAACCAGCCACAAGCACCAGGGGACACTGACTGTCTTCAGGAAGCAAATGCATCTCTTACAGAAAAGGTAAACTGAGGACTCCCTTGTCCCCTCAATGTGGTAGGCAGCCTGGCACCTGCCGCACCTCATTGGTCTTGTAACCTCCTGTTTCTATCCCTCTTAGCTGCCCCTGGAAAGAGAGCTTGATAGGCTGGGCTGCCCTTGGTTCACCCAAGCCTCAATGTGATCCCACACACAAGGTGGCCAGAGGAGTTTGGGGAGTACAGAGAAAAAGGGGAGTCTGTGCTCAAAGCCCCTGAGCAAAGGGGTTACCCGGGGTCTTGACTGTCTCTGCACCTCCATGCCTTGTGCTCCCATCTCCTGCAGCTGCCCTCTCTCCAGTGCCTTCGGCGCCAGCTTCTGCTGCCCAGCCAGACTGAAGATGGGCTGCCTGGTGCACACTTCCTGAGGCAGCAGGAGGGAGAGGGAAGAATCAGGGAGGCAGGTTGTGAGGCGCCTGCTCTGGGCCTCTTACTGGCCCCGTGTGGACTCTGACTGACTGGTCCAAAGGAAGGTGCCCCACTTGTACCCTGGAGGCGGGGCCACCGGGCTTGGCAGCATTAAATTCTAGGTATACTAGGTGAGCACTTACTCCTCTGCCCTGCTCTGACTTCTGCGCCTTAGTTTTCCCATATGTGGAATGGAACTAATCACCCTCAAAACACTCCTGCAAGGTACTAATTACTGTCTGTGAAAGGCTTTGAGATTCTTGCATGGAAAATAACAGTACTAATAATGGATAATAACACTCTCCTTCTCCAGGGCCTTTCATCCATGGATCTCAAAGTCTTTCACAAACCTTAATTATTCTCACAACGCCCCAGTGCGGGAGGCTGATGGTCATTAGCCCTAGTTTACTGGTGGGGAAACTGAGAAGCCAGGAGACTGGCTTGAGGCCACACAGTAAGTTGGAAATCTTAGGAAGGTTGGAACTCACAGCCCCCGGCCCTTGGGAAGGGCACAGACAATGGAGGCTTTCAACCAGCCCAGGGGCAAGGTGCCCGTTTTGGGGAAGGAGCCCAGTGGCAGCAGCAGAGCCTGCCAGCCTACCAGGGCTCCTGGAATGGTTGCCGAGGAAATACTTGTGTTTTCCTGGCCTGGCAATTTGGGGAGGGAAGTAGCATTTATAGGGTTGTTCCTAAATGTCTTCAGGAAGCAAATGGGCCTTCTCCAAAAAAGACACACTAGAGACTCACTTGTCCACAGAGTCCTCGATGGGGTTGGCAGCCTGGCATCCCCACCCTCAGGCCTCTGTTGCTAGTAGGACTAAAGACCATTAGCCTCCAACATATACCAGATCCCGTAAGAGGCCCATTTGTATCCTGTGGTCTCATCCTACCTGTGAGAAAGGGCATATGTTTCCATGAGGAAACTGACGTGTTTTATTCTCACCCACTGTGGGCTGAGCAACTTGCTGCTGCCTTCACTATCCCTAATAGAGCCACAGGCCATCTAGGTACTATTAGCACTAGGCACTGTTAACCATCATTTTAGAGATGGGGAAACTGAGGTACACAGAGGAACACTGACTTGCTCAAGGGTGTGACTGTGACCAGCCACCATTCTTCACTGACCTTTCCCTGCTCCCTCCTAAGCCCGAGTGAGCAGATGAGACTGGATGAGATCATGTCCAGGCCTTTGAAGTGCTCGGAGACAGCAGCTCTGCAGCCTCCCAGGGGAGGATGAAAAGCCTGGAGTCCTGGGCTCAGGGTCATCCCACAGAAGACTGGAAACAGCAGGGTTCACCTGGGCTGACTGGGGATCACCTGGGGACATGTCCCACCTCTGAGCTTCTCTAGGGGAGGACCATGCTTCCTGGGACAGAGGAGTGAGCCCAGTCCTGTATGGGGCAGAGAGGTTCTGAGACCAGAGCTGTGTGTCAGGGCGGCTCCTCCCCTTCTCCCAGGCTAGTGCTCCAAGGGGTGAACCTAGGAGACCTCTGAGGTCCCTGCCAGCTCTGACAGTCCCCGATCCCTAACTTAGAGCCATACTCTCCAGAACACTATTTTCATAATTGCCCCTGCATCAGCTTAAAGAATGTTAGAAAGCAGATTCATCCCAGAGACAGTGGCAGGACCTAGAGGATCCAGCAGGCTGTCAGGAGCCCCGGCTCCGGCTCCTGGCCATCTCACCAACATACTGCGTGATCTGCACAAAGGCCTTCCTGTGCCTTGCCTCAGTTTCCCTGTTGGTAAAAACAGCAATGGAGAATACCAATGGAGTGATCCTGAGGGGGCTTATGAAACCCAAGACATGCAGGGTGTGGCAAGATGAGCTTTTGTTGGCCAGGGAGAGAGCGTGCAGGGAACATAGCACTTACAGAATGAGATGGGGGCAGTGCATGTAGCATCTTCTTTTGGGAAAATGCTAAAAGCTCTATTACAGTTTTGCTCACAGCCTGCCCAGCCTTGATAGAAGGAATATCTTGCCGGGCGCGGTGGTGTGTGTCTGTAGTCCCAGCTACTCAGAAGCTGAGGCTGGAGGATCTCTTGAGTCCAGGAGTTCTGGGCTGTAGTGCGCTATGCCGATCGGGTGTCCACACTAAGTTCGGCATCAATATGGTGACCTCCTGGGATCGGGGGACCACCAGGTTGCCTAAGGAGGGGTGAACCGGCCCAGGTCGGAAATAGAGCAGGTCAAAACTCCCATGTTGATCAGTAGTGGGATCTCGCCTGTGAATAGCCACTGCACTCCAGCCTGGGCAACATAGTAAGACCTCGTCTCTTAAAAAAAAAAAAAAAAAAAAAAAAGTAATATCTCACGTCTGAGTAGCTTTTTACCTAAGTTAGCAACAGGCTTTCTCTCCTATGTTATCTCTTTCCATTCCCCTGGACACCTTGGGGGACAGGTATAGTACCCTCAATTTACAGACAAGGAAACTGAGGCTCAGAAAGATGCAGTAATCTGCTAGAGAACATGCAGATAGTAAGGGGCAAACCCAGGCCTTGAAGCCAGCAGGCCCTTTCAGACATGGTTCTCTAGAAAGTTCCACACCACGGAGTCATTCCTGGGGCCAGTACAAGGCAGGCCCATCCTAATGGTTGGGAGTGTGGTCGCCATGTGCCTGGGTTGAGGGTCCAGATCACACACCGGCTTTTTGGGTCTTTTTCCTCCTCTCAAGGGCCCCAGGAGGTGGGCAAGGTCCTTCAGAGTGAGGGGCCTGGCCCCACATGGGAGGTGAGGGCAGGATAGGCGAGGTCCCTTGGGGTGGGAGGCCTGGCCCTCCTGATGGTGAGGGCAGGGTGCGGCCAGCAGTGGGTGGGAGGTGCCGGAGGTTCCTGCTCGCTGGCTGGGCAGGGTGGGGCAGGGTGCGGCAGGCACTGGGAACAGGGTGACCTGGGCACCGTGACCTTCGATCATCGAATGAGGCATGCAGTGGTGGTGGTGGAGATAGGGAGACCCCTTGTGCCTGGGGGGACGCTCACGGAGGCGGGCACCCTCTGAGTTTCCCACCCTGCTAGTTTCCACTCCATACCACTAGGCAGCTTCCAGCAGGGATAGTCCTTCTCCCTCCCAGCAGGCCCTCACCTGGAGCCTGCTCAGACCTGCTCTCCCCACAAAGCTTGGTAGCAACTCCCCGGGGCAGAAAGTGTCTCTTCTGAAAGCAAGACAAGAGTTTAATTAAGCCCTAAACGCTCACAGTTGAGCCTGAAATTAGGGTGGTGAAGGGAGGGAGAGAAGGCAGGTGAGGACAGGGGGGCTTTAGCCCAGCCCTGCTCCAGCTGAGCAAAACAACCTGCAAGCAAACATTTGCAGAGCCCGAGGGCTTGGTTACAAAACATTTCTGACCTAGAAAGGGGAGAATGCCAGGTTCCCTTCCCCGCAAACTCAGGTCTGGGGATGGGTATTGGGGTTTGTGATGAATTTGGAAAGTGGAAAGAAACCAAAAGGTAAAGAGAGGCCTCCTCTGAAGGTGGATGCCTGGCTCTCTGGGGGAGGCATGGGTCTGCCCAGAAGGAAGCTGAGCAGGTGGAAACCCTCACCACCCTAAGAGGGAGGGAAGGAGGGAAGACACTGAGGGCCACTGGGTTCTGGGTAAGCCAGTCAGACTGCACACAGGTGTGCCAGGGCTGGGATTCCTGCCCAGGACACACAGCACTGCTCTACCAGGTGGGCAAAGCTCATTCTGCTCCCCTAGGAGGAAGGGAGCGGCCAGCCCTGATTGACGCAACTAAATGGGCTCCGGGCTTCAGGGACAAAGCAACTGAGCTTGCTTTTATCCATGGCTGCAGGCATCTGGACGAGCGGCAGCGCTGAAGGGAGCACTGGCCTCAGCCCCTCTCTCTCCTGTCCCCCGGTCTCCCCAAACTGCTGCTGAGACATTCAAACCGCAGCCTCCTCCTCTACCTGGTAATTGATCCTCTTCTGCCCTGCAACTTGGGTTTGGTCTTAATTTGCCAGGCACTAAAGGCAAGAAGAGACGGGCAGGAGGGCGTGTTATCGCTTGTCTCCTGGCACAGAGGCTGTTGCAACACAGCTCCTGAGTGCGTGTAAAAGTGCACGCGTGTAGCAGAGGAAGGGAACAGGCTGCACATGGGGTGGGGGATGGGTGCCCAGCTCTCCTCCCTTGTGTGTGCGTATGGCGGGGGAGGTTCACTGGGCTGATTTCTGTCACGGAGGCAGAGGACCCCAGGACACAGAACAGACCCAGCAAGGCCTGTGTCGCTGCAGCTGCTGCCTGAGCTGCCCAGCCTCCCTGGAGGAAGGACACCCACCGAAGCTGCTCTCATAGCACAACTCCTCACTTCTTAGCCGGTCTTGATGGGCCCCTGCCTGGCAGCCCACTGATCACTTAGTGGAGATGGTCTCACACCCTGGGGGCTAGAAGCTGGTTGTAGATTCTCTGACTTTAAGGGATTATCTTCTAAAGAGGCCAATGTGGGCACCTTTGCTGGTGGCTCTGGCAGAGCTTCATGTTCTGCACTGAAGCTGAGTCCATTTGCTTTCCCCCTTCCTGGGACAGATGCGGAATCCTAGCAGTTTTCCCATCACTGAATCAAAGGTATTATTGGGGGTGACGACCGGTGGGCAGGGGGTCAGGAGAGGCCTGAGATCACTCAGCACAACCTCCTACGCCGCCCTCCTCCTCAGCACCCCTACCTCTCTTGGTTTCCTGTGGCTGCTAGAACACATGACCACAAACTTGGTTTAAAACAACAGACTCTTCCCCTTTCACAGTTCTGGAGGCCAGAAGTCCGAAATCCAGGTATCAGCAGGCGGCACTCCCTCTGGAGGCCCGGGGGACCCATTCCTTGCCACTTCCAGCTTCTGGAGCTGTCAGCATTGTTTAGCTTGTGCCTGCATCTGTCTCTGCTCCGTCTTTGTGAGGCCTTCTCTATGTCATCTCCCTCTACCCCACTCTTAAAAGGACACTTCCTGTTGAATATGGGGTCCGCCCAGATAATCCAAGAATCCAAGATGATCTCCTTATCCCAAGATGCTTCACTTCCTTACATCTTATTTTTCCAAATAAGCTCACATTCATAAGTTCCCGGGATTTGGACAGAGACCTACCTTTTTGGGAGAGCACCATTCCACCCACTACACCATTCAGTGGTCGGTAGGCTGTGGCTTAGACCCCTCTAGTGACGGGAGACTCACTACTGCACGAGTTGGCTCTATCTATGTCCAAACAGGTCGAATTATTTTAAAATTCTTATACTTGGGTGGAGCTGAAATTCTGTTCAGCAGGAACTTTTACCCACTGGCCTTAGTTCTAGTCTTGGTATTTTAGGTACTCTAGCCTTCAGAGTACCTAAAATACATCTAAATAAATAAACCTTCCAATCCCACCACCTCTGCCCCTGATTACAAGGCAAAAACAAAATGAGAAAAAGGATGAAGGGCTTAGTTTTGATGACAGGGGACATGCACAGATCCTGGTCTGCCTGGTGGCTCTGTCCCCAGGACTTTGTGCCTGGTTCCCAGCTGTAACACTGGAGAGTGGCTGAATCACCGTTTCATGGGATGCTTTTGAGAAATGCATCCTGCAGATTTGCCATTTGCGCTGGCATATTAAAGGCTCTGAGAAGTCCTTAGTAAAGAAAACCACCTAACCCAATGTTTCCCAAACTTGTTTGAAAATACAGTGCTGTTACCGACTACCATCTTCTTTTATCACCTTGCAAACCTTCCTCACTGTTTGGGGAAATGCTTTCAGTGACGCCTGAGGGTCTTTTCCAGCTTTCGCAATCTGTTTAGGTCAAACCAAATAGTTCATATGCTCAGAGTCCCATCCCTAGCACAGTTGTTAAGCATTTTGCTGGAGGTAACAAATAACCTGGGAAATTAGAGGCCCCTGCCCCAAGCCACAGAAAGCAAGGGTGAGGCTGTGGGTGATGGCCTCTGCCTAGGGGCCCTGGGCCTCTGTGGTCTACCTGGCACCACAGGAAGCTGAGGGCCCTGTGGGAGGAACTCAGGGAACGAAGGAGTATTTCTGCTGCTCTGTCCCCTGGAGATCCAGACCCTGTCTCAACCGCAGACTCAGCACTGCTCAGCCACCCTTGTTAGGTAACGCTGTCTCTGAATCAGCTTTTCTGGAAGTTTTATTTGAAGGTCTCAACTAAATTCTACCTTGGCTGGGGAAAAAAACAATCTCAAAGGAGTTGGAACTTATGAAGTGGGAGCAAGAAGAATACCTGGACATCCCAAAGAAAAAGCGCTTCTAGTGGGGGAAAAAGAAGGACCTGAATGATGTGTCCTAAGAGAAGGAGAGACTGAGCGTCACTCACCAATGGAATCGGTGGGGTGGGAGCTCTGAGAGAGATGGAAACATTGACAGGAAAGCCGAACTAGGAGAATGGATTGTCCTGAAAGGGCTCCCACATTTCTCCCCCTGCCCAGCGTGAGATGATATGTGGGCTATCACCCTGTCCTATCCTCTTCTGTCTCTAAGACTCCTTAGAAGAGGACACCCAGCCTCAGATCAACCCTTCTGAAGCGTCTGTTACCCAACAGTTTCACCTGCAGGAACAAGGTTCACGGTGCCCTGACATACAGCTGTTTACTGAGTGCCCTGTGCCAGACACCATGCTAGCCGCTGTCACATATATATTGTTTAATCCTTTTAACCTCTAAAATTTTACAGGTGAAGACATCGAGGCCCAGGGAGGTTGAGTGTCATGCCAAAAGTCAAGAAGCAAAGTGCAGAGTAGGGCCAGATCTGTCTGGCTCCTGACCCCACACCACAGCTTTCGACATGATTTAGTAATGCAGCCTCTGCCTCCCGAGGGTGTTCTCTCTGGGTCGGACCTGAATCTCTCCTCCCCTCACCTGAGTTGGATTTGATGGAGCAACCATGTAAGTAAATCGGATCTGCTCCCAACTGGCCTTAAGAGACATCATCTGTCTTCCCATGCAGGTAAGTAGCCTTCTAGCTACTGGGGTGGGGAATGTTTGCTTTCTGTTAATGAAAAGAAGGATGTGATAAATAAATGCCCAACCCAGTGCAGTAATCAGTGTCCCTAACAATAAGGCTCTATGTTTGGTCTTAGCTGCGGGTTCCAGTCAAGTTGGCTAATGCCACTGCTTGGGAGCCCCTGGGCATGTCAACAGGGTAGGGTCCCAAGCACACTTACAGGGGAGCGGACTGAGCCTTGCTGCCCTGAGCTCCCAGAATTCCTCCTGGGAAGTGAAGTTCCTGCAGACCTGCTTCCAGGTGCCCCAGAGTGAGGGAGGTGCCTTGGGCTCCCAGGTGCATGGGGCAGTGGAGATGATGCCCTGCGCTGGGCATGGGAAATGGGAGTCTGTGCCCAGCTCTGCCTCTGCTACCCTGGGTGATGTGAGGCAAGCCTGTTTCCCTCTCTGAACCACAGTTCCCACATTTGTGTAATGGTGGGGGTTGTACCAAACACACTCTCAGGTTCCTTCTAGTTCTGACATTGCAGGATCCTGTAGACGTAGCTTCTCCCAGATTTGCTTTATTCCAGGTGCCACAGCACAGGGCCCCCAGCTAGTAAGTGG
This sequence comes from Plecturocebus donacophilus, assembly GCA_004027715.1. Taxonomy (NCBI): domain Eukaryota; kingdom Metazoa; phylum Chordata; class Mammalia; order Primates; family Pitheciidae; genus Plecturocebus; species Plecturocebus donacophilus. The sequence continues at coordinate 9,571 of PVKP010019085.1, read as the reverse complement.
AAGACCCCAGAGCTTCAGCAACCCAACTGTGAGCTGCTGGACACGCCTTCCTGCCTCAGCCTCCCCAGACCCTTCCTTTCTTCCCCACTTCCATGTGTATGAAATTTCCCAGTTTGTGAGACATTTTCAGAAATGTGAACCCACTGGAGCCTCACCACAACCCTGTGAGATGGGCAGAGAAAGGAATGTCACACTGTGAGCACCACCCGCGTGCCAGCCTTCCTAGGCTTTTCAGCGAACCTTCCCATAGCTAGAGAAATCCTTTTGGGAATAAGGCAGAGTATAACTAAATAGACAGTGGGTGGATATTTAGATAAATACGTACATGTGTAATCCTCATCGTAGCCTGGAGATCTTGGTGTTACTACCATCACCACATCACAAAGGAGGAAACTGAGGCTCAGACAGGTTCAGTACCTCCCCAGCGTCGCCTGGCTATCAGGCAGCAAAACCAAGATTCGAACCCAGGCCTCTGTTGTCTAAGCTCATAGCCCTTTCTGCTGCTTTGCACTAAGGACACAATCAGCATTCTTTGCTCCAAGTGAACTGGGTGTATAGAGATGAAGTGACTGTGTCAAGGTTACCACAGCTCCAGCTGGCAGAGCCAGGAATCAAAGCCCCATTTTTTGCCTACAAATGTTAAGGCTGTTTCTGGAAACAGCATAGTTGCCTCAAGAGAAAAACCAGTGGAGTCTCTCCACCTTCCCTCCCCTTCTTCATCCCCCACTTTGCTCTGTCTCTCCAGGAACATCCCCTGTCCTCTCACGTGTCCTGGGCAGGAAATCGCATGATGTACTCCTTGGCGCAGATAACAGAGCCACCACTCCCCAGGCTGTGTGTTGGGTGTGTGGGGAGTGCAGGCCCCAGGCTGCAGGTCATGTGCCCCGGGACCCAAGGCAGCTGATGCATGGGGTGCAGGGTGGGTGTGCTGACACCCAGGGGGACACTCATGGGGATTCTGGCAGCATCTGGTCCCACTGTGTGTGTGTTGTCCTTGGGGTGTCTGGCAGGGTCTGTGCAGGTCTCCACTGTTCCTCTTAGCATACCCCAGACCGCTGGAGTGGCGGGGCCTGCCCAGGCAATGAAGGTGGACTCTTTCTCTGGAGTGTACTTGCCTTCCTGTCACCTGGCCCTGCGGCAGAGTCTCCCACGTCTCTCCTGAACCATGGCAGAAGACTCAAGCTCCTCTCTGAGCTCTTCCTGTTGCCTTCCATTCTCTCCCTGCCACCAGGGATATCAGCTTAAAACCAGACTTTTTGACTTCAGGCTGCAGCCCATTTTGTGTGTCCCACGGGTCATGGGTAAAAAACATCTCACCCTGGAAAGTAGCAGTCAAATCTGTTTGGAAAACTTAACACATAGCCCAGATCATGCCTTCTCCCTTCTTCTCAAGAAATTATCAATGGAGGGGTCCTACTTACTTCAGATTGCTCTCCGTGTGCATGTGCATGTATGTGTGTGCATGTGTGTGCGTGTGTATGCCTGTGCGTTTGTGTGTGTATGCGTGTGTGTGTGTGTATGCATGTGCGTTTATGTGTGTATATGTGTGCGTGTGTGTGTGCGTGTGTGTGTGTGTGTGTGTGTGTGTGTGTAGGGGGTGGCATTTTGGAGTAAATTTATTGAAGTCTAAAAAATACATAAGGTACACAAATCGTATGCACAGCTTAATGAGTTTCACAGAGCCAGCAGGTCTGTGTACACATTACCCAGCCAAGAAACGGTACTCGGCCAGCACCAGAGGCCCTTGGACCCCTCTCATCTCTCTCTGCCTTACCCTGACCCTACAAGGCCAACCATGTCCTGACTTCTACCGTCATAAATTAATTTGCCTCAAAAAAATGTATATAATGAAACAATATGTATTATTTTGTGTCTGGCTTATTTTACTATTCTATTTGCTAACCAGCTATATACATGCATGTAGCACATACACATACCCATATACACATATACCCATACATATGTGTGTTTATGAATATCATATATGTGTGAAAAAATAATGTATATAAAATGTGTCCCCCCTTTTGCTGAAATATTTAAAATAAATAATCCATACATTATGTCATTTTATCCTATTTTTTTTTTTTTTTTGAGATGGAGTCTTGCTCTGTTGCCAGGCTGGAGTGCAGTGGAACGATCTCAGCTCACTGCAACCTCCACCTCCCCAGTTCAAGCAATTCTCCTGCCTCAGTCTCCTGAGTAGCTGGGACTACAGGTGCCCACCATCACACTCAGCTGATATTTGTATTTTTAGTAGAGATGGGGTTTCACCATATTGGCCAGGCTGGTCTTGAACTCCTGACCTCATGATTCACCTGCCTCAGGCTCCCAAAGTGCTGGGATTACAGGCATGAGCTGCCGCGCCTGGCAGTATGCCTAGTTTCTTTTCCATGGGGAATATCTTCAGATATTTGGAGATACTTCGGAACCATTCTTTGCCCACCTCGACCCAGCCTTAGACTGTATGTTTTAGACCTTTCCTCTGGTCTTGGGCAATCCCATCCATTGACACTTGTGCCTGCATGCCCATACTTCCCTGAACCTGGGCCCTTCCTGTTGGCCCTGTAGCTTCCCTGCCTTCACTGACAACATCCTTTCAGACTTCTGAGGCCAATTTCACTGCTACCACCTTCATGAGAACTTTTCTGATGTGTTCCATCCAATATTTTCTCACTCTGCATTAATCAGAGAACCCGGGTAGCTGCTTTGTGCTGTCAATTGCGTTCTGACTTGTTTTCCAGTTATTTGAGAATCTTTGTCATCGCTCACCAGCTTCCACGTTCTTTGAAGACTGACCCTTTCTTACCTGTATTTGTTTTTCTGGAAATGTCTTGAAAAGAGTAGGTGCTTGGGCTGGGCACAGTGGCTCATGTCTGTAATCCTAGCATTTTGGGAGGCCAAGGTGGGTGGATCACAAGGTCAAGGGTACGAAACCAGCCTGGCCAACATGGTGAAACGTCGTCTCTACTAAGAATACAAATATTAGCTGGGAGTGGTGGTGCATGCCTATAATCACAGCTACTCGGGAGGCTGAGGCACGAGAATCGCTTGAACCTGGGAGGTGGAGGTTGCAGTGAGGCAAGATTGTGCCATTACACTCCAACCTGGTGACAGAGCAAGACTCCGTCTTGGCGGGGGAGGTGGGCGGGGGACGGGGAAGAGTAGGTGCTCACAGTATGTGCTCTGTGTTTACTGGTTTATTAGGACCTTTTTGGTTGTAAGTGACAGATAACCAACTCGAATTGGCTTCAACAGGAAAGGGATAATTTCCATGTAACTGGAAGTCCAGGGAGACAGCCACTGGAGGTACTGTGGGGTTCAGGCCACACACAATGTTATGAGGAACTTGCTGTTCTCCACTGTTCAGCTTTGCAACCCTCTAGGTTGGCTTTCTTCCCAGTAGCCCGTCTTCAAGGGGTAGTAAAGAGTGTAGCGTCTCAGTTGAAAAAAAGAGTGCATCTGCAAGAGCTTGAGCCATAGTCTTAAATGTGACTCTCAGAAGCCAGTCTTGGGTCATTGCTACGATCCTGAACCTACAGCTAACTGTAGCCAGGGAAGTGAGATGTCCTGCTTGATCAGGACTAGATAGTGTGTCCATGGGTTCACCCCAAGAGCTCAAGGGCAGGATCACTTATGGCACATGAAATGGGGAAGTGGAGGTTCTCCAAAGGAAAATCGGTTGCTCTCACCAGAAGAAGAGTTTACTAACACCACCTGTACCAAGACTCTCGGGCCAGAATGCCTGCAGTGAAATCCCAGCCTCTGCTGCTTTTCAGCTCTGGAAACTTGGGCAAGTTGACCTCTTCTGACTTCAGTTTTCCTCATCGTTGAATGGGGATAATAATTGTCACTACCTCATAGGGGTGTTGCGAATATTAACTGAGTTAATGCAGTATGTATGACCCAGTTAAAATACTGTCTGGTAACAGGTAAGCCCAATAAAAGGTTTTTATAGGTGTCCCCATAGTTACTGCCTCATGCTCCCAATATTTTGCGTGTTACTCTTTATTCTTCTCAGCTCAATTGGAAGTTGCCTAAGGGCAGGGCCCATCTAGGCTTCCAGCTTCTCTTATGCCCCTGAGGACAGGCTGATAGTGGCTGTGAGACCCTGGCAGCATCCTGGGCCCCCCACCGCATCAGGAGTAGAAAAGCCTGCCTGAGCCTCCTTGTCTGGACCTGGAGCAAGCGGCGCTCCCATTACCCCCTTCCTCCTTGCTTTTCCAGATTCTCAGAACAGGAAGGTGGCAGAATCGTGTTTCAAAGTGGGCCACAAAGATGCCCAACAGGAGACTCGTCCAGACGGAGGGGCAGTGGGGGAAAGCTTTACCTCCTTTAGGACTTCTGTGTCTCCCTTACCTTACAGTGTACCTTACATTCAATCCAGCGTCTTGGTGGCAGATGAGGAAGCCGAGGTCTGGAGAGGTCAAGGGGCTTGGCCTTGGTCACATAGCCAGGCATAGCAGGGCTGCCCTTGGAGCTCCATTTCCCAGATGGAAGCCAAACCCCATGCTGCCCCACTGGTGCAAATCCTAGAACCAGAGAAGCAGCAGGGGAAGTGTCCTGTTTCTCTTCTCCCAACCTGACAAACGTGCCTACCAGGGGTGCCTTCTGTTCTGACTCATAAAGATATTTCTGAATAATAGCACTGGTCACTTTATCTCTGGAATGTATCCGGCTTTAAAAGAAACAAAAAGCCAAAAGGCTGGTGGCAGGGAATTACCCTCTTCCTGCCCCCCTAGGGCACTGATTCCACTCCGTCTCCCTGGGCATGTGGGGGTGGCCAGAAAGGCCTCATCTGCACATGCTTTCTCAAAAGTTTTGCAACAAACTTCAATATAACTCTAAAGGTGGTCTAAGGAAACAAAAAGCTTTCCTTGTTGTTGTTTGCTTCTTGTTTTTTGTTAAATTGAGGATAACATACATAAAGTAAAATGAATAAAATGTTGTAATCCTAAGGGCAGAGCCTGATGGATGAACTTTTACATACACACAGACATGATACTCCACTCAGATGGAGACTGTTCAGTTTTTTGGTTTTTTTTTTTTTTTTTTTTTTTTTTTTTTTTTTTTTTTTTTGAGACGGAGTCTTGCTCTGTCGCCAGCTTGGAGCTGGAGTGCAGTGACGTGACCTCAGCTCACTGCAACCTCTCCCTCCTGGGTTCAAGCGATTCTCCTACCTCAGCCTCCTGGGTAGCTGGGACTACAGGTGGCTGCACGCCCAGATAATTTTTGTATTTTTAGTAGAGATGGGGTTTCACCATGTTGGCCAGGATGGTCTTGATCTCTTGACCTCATGATCCACCCGCTTCAGCCTCCCAAGGGCTGCGATTATAGGCATGAGCCACTGGGCCCCGCCTGAGGCTGCTCAGTTTTAAAACCATGATTGATTGCCTCCAGAGTGACGTTTCTTGTCTTCATTTCTTCTCCACTGGTGTATAGCCCATACATGAAATGGGAATCGGGTTGAAGGCTTAGGGGTCCTATCTCAGAAGACTTTAGCTGGGAGAGTTGCTCTTAGAATTTCAAGGAGGTCGTGTAAGGCCACAGGAGAGAAAGTCATACCTGCTTCTTCCCCAGGTGTGGATTGCTTTTCACCAGTGGTGAGAGCTTTTTCTCTGCGCCACACTTGAGAGATACAATACATGCCTCAGTGGCTCGTGTGTCAGCGTTAGTGGCTTTGTGTATCAGTAAAGAGAGGAGATGTGGTTTGGAAAAGCTGTGCAGGCTATTCCAATGTCCACTTCCACAGTAGGTGAGGTGTAAGACTCACTGATTTACCTTATTTCTCTCATTCTGAAACTCCATCCCTTGTTAAATGTTTCATGGGCTTAATGGGATCTATACTGGTTACTCCCCAGTTGTTGAGTGCCCCAACTAGATCCACTCTCTACTCTTATTTGCCCTTCTCTGTGCCCCGGGAGGCCAACCTTAGTGGATTGCATTGATCAGCAGCCCCTGGCCTTTGGCCAGAGAAGGAAGCAGGCGGTGGTAGAGATGGTCTGGCATTTCTTGCCCCCATGCCTCCCTCCCTTTCAGCACAGTATCTCCGGCAGTGGCTCCTTCCCTCTACCTGCTGGATGGCCCCTCTTTCATGGTCCATGGGCTGGCTCACTAGGCTCCAATAACATGACTGCCTCCTCTTTTCTACTCTAGGGATGGTCATAATTTCCTGCTGTTACTAGGCTCTACGTGTGTCAAGTTCCCTTACCTCTGCCCATACCTCTATAAGGAGTTTCTCCATTAAAGCCTCATCCTTTGAACCATCTGGGTGAAAGTCTATTTCCTGATGGACCCATGACTGATTCACAGGTCTTTGGACAAATGGGAACATTTCCCTATTCAATAGTCATTGATTATAAGATACATCTTGATTTCAGAAATGTTACATCATCAAAAAGTATGGTTTACTATAAAGATATGATGGCAGTTTCATTCAGGCATGATGGATATAGAGGGCAGTGTACCATTAAGAGATGTAGGCCGGGTGCAGTGGCTCATGCCTGTAATCCTAGCACTTTGGGAGGCCAAGATGGGCTGATCACTTGAGGCCAGGAGTTTGAGACCAGTCTGGCCAACATAGTGAAATCCCATCTCTACAAAAAACACAAAAATTAGCCAGGTGCAGTGGTGCATGCCACTACTCAGGAGAGTAGGAGAAACATTTGAACTTGGGAGGCATAGGTTGCAGTGGGCCAAGATCAGACACTGAACTCTAGCCTGGGCGACAGAGTGAGACTCTGTCTCAAAAAAAAAAAAAAAAAAGAAAAAGAAAAAGAAAAAGAGATGGAGTTTGCTCCTAAACTTACAAGGCTGGAAGCACGGCAAACAGCAGAGCACTGGGTTTAAAGTCAGGTGAGATGGCTTAGAACTCAGGCTCTGACACCTACAGGCTGGAAAATTTTGAGTAGGCTGTTCTGCCACTCTGCACCTTGGCCCCCTCTCTGGCAATCCAGAGTCACTCTGCTGTCCACATCCCTTTCAGAGATGTCATGTGTTAGTACAAGTGAGGTCACATGTGTGAAAGGGCTTCATCAACTATCCCGTGCTGAAGCGTGTGGGCCAGTGCAGCTCAGAGCAGGCAGCCGCTCTGGGATTCTCATCTCTCAGGCACCAAACACTGGCCAGGATGGACAAACAAGGAGACCGGCAAAAGTGGGGCAGGGAGGTCTCAGAGACCCAGAGAGGCAATGCGAAGACAGCCCACCTACCCTTTTTTTCCTGTTCCAGCTTCTCTCTTCTCCTTCCCTTCCCTCACTTGACATGGCCTCTTCCTAAGCTGAGGGATGGTGCTGAGGCTGCTTCTTTATTCAGCGGAGAATTAAGGAGCACCTTTAAGTGTAGCATAAAGCCATGCACTGCACAAAGACCATGCCTTTCAAGACCAATAAGAGAGAAACAAAGACATTCCAACAGGAGGCAGGACATGCCCTGTCCTGGGTAAGAAGAAGAGCCTGGTGTCAGAGAAGCTCAGCTGCACTCCTAATCCATCACTAACTCACTAACCAGTTCCCCGGGACAAGTTATTCAATCTCACTGTCTTCATCTGCAACCAGGGAATAATACCCGCCTCCAGGGTTTGGTGTGAGGATTCCATGGAACAAGCCCTGTGTTCAGCATGGTGCCTGGCTCTGATTTTAGCACTCAATAAAGAGTCACCTTTATTCTTAGCATTCTAGGGAGCCAGAGGACCTTTCTAACTGGATGACTCTGGAATGATTTCCCAAGGAAAGGGCACTGAACTAGGCTTGGAGGCTGAATTCTCAGTTTGGCAGGCGCAGTTCGCGGAGGCACTCGCTGAACTGGGGGTCAGTCCCGCCGCAGCACCAGGGCACAGCTCTGTGTCCGGAGCTGGGAGGACTGAAAGGGGGCGAGTGGGCCGCGGAACGCAGGCCTCCTGGCGGGCAGAGAGAGCCAGCACGAGTTCTGGAGCAGGAGAGGGCCAGGATCAAAGCGCTGTCAGGCAGGCCAGGGCACCAAAGGGAGGCTAGTGCGTTGCATCAGCACAGATTCCGTGATGCTCTGCAGACGTCTCCAGGCTGCTGGGCTTTACGGGAACCCACAAGAAAGGAAAGGACCGGGGAGCTGGCAGGGCGGGGGCGGGCGAGGGCGCGAGGGTGCGCTCGCCCGCGCGCTCCCGGCGGCGCCTGGCCCCGGCTGGGCACGCCCGGGACTAAGGAGGCCGCGGAGGAAGCTCCCGCTCCCCTTCCCCCTCCTCTTTTCCCCCCGTGTTACTGGAAGGACTGTGTGGGAGAGACCCAGAAGCACCCGGATTTTCGAGCGCAAGGTGGGGTAGGGCAGCGCAGCCTTTACTGCTCAAAGGAAAACCAAAAGTGCGTCTGTTCGCGCCGCTCAGACACGCGGTTGCTACTGGGAGGGCCCAGAGCGCTTTAGCCGCGCCTCCTTTTGCAGCCCCCAAGACTTGGCTAGGGCAGCCTGAGGCCCGCGTGGCCCGGGGAGGGGCTAAGCGAGTGGGAAAGTGTCACGATTTCTTCTGCGCCCCTCCCGTCCTCACCCCACCCCCAGTTTTCTGGGTTTTGCTGCTGCCGCTGGGGAAGGGCTGATTCGTTTTGCGTCAAAGGACTGCATTTACTCAGTCCTGCTGGGAGAGGCGCGTAAACACCCAGGCAGGCCAGGACTCAGGGATGGGGGTGGGGGAAGCAAAGCACCCACGGCTGCCGTGCGCGGTCGTCTGCCCCACACCCCTCGCCTGTGCCCGCGGAGCTGGGGAGTCTGCCCAGCGGGCAGCAGCGGAGGTGCGAGGAGTCTGGCTGGCCTAGCTTCGTCGCGCACGCGCGCGTGTCCTTGGGGAGAGTGTTCAGGACAGAATGTGTCTCATAGCTGTAAACAATGACCCCGAGTATTGTTTGGGATTACCGTATCTTGGGGCCCTTGGGGCGACCAGATGCCGCCAGCAGTCCCGGAAATGCCAGCGCTTTATATAGAGCCCCAGGAAAGCTTCGCGTTCCCGGCTCTATTTTTCTTTCCTACCAACACCCCCACTTTACAGATAAGGAAACTGAGGACTGAAATTGTGTGACGGTGCACAGCGAGTTGTCCGCAATGGACTCTCAACAACTCTTAACATTGGGCCCTCATAAGGATCCTGTGGGGTACAGATGCCTGGCGCTACTTAAGAATTGGGTAAACTGAGGCTTACACAGACCCTGGGCCAGAACCTAAGTTCTCTGACTTTTGCTACAGTACTTCTGCATGCGCACAATCATCTCAGCAGAAGGATTGGAGCTCCAGAGCAGAGAAGGGGTTTAGGTCATGTCGCCCAACTCCTTCGCTTTATAGGAGGAAACTGAGGCCCAGAGAGGTTAAGGAATTCGTCCAAGATCTCACAGCTCGTAAACAGCGTAGTCGGGCGTTGCTGCTCCTAGATATGTGCTCGGTACCCTGCGCCGCGCCCCTCCCACCCCCGCCCAGCGAGGGAGGGGGACCCTTGAGTCTGGCTACCCGCGCCCTGAACTTCGCTCCAAAACAGCTGAAGACGACAACCTTGGGGCACACCCTCTCACTAGCAACCTTTTTTTTTTTTTTTTTAATTCGTAACAGTCCAGTTTGCTTA
>PVKP010019084.1:0-43109 GCA_004027715.1 Plecturocebus donacophilus | reverse complement strand
CTCCCTCAGCTTCCAGGCGTGGGGGCTGCTCCCCGTTCATGGGCCCTGGGGTGTCCACCTCCTGTTCCCCACAGCCTGTGCCTTCAGATGCTTCCACTTCTGCCTTTTCTTCACCCAGGGCCATTGAGACTCCCTAGGTCAGGGTTCTGCTGAAGACTTCAGCTTCCTACAAAACAGGGGAGGGGAGACAAGAATATAAATCTTCTATGTCTATGTATGGGAAACCTTGCTCTTTAACAATTAAGGCAAACATATTTTTGGCCAAAGAAAAAAGGAAACAAATGGTGGTTACTTCCTCAGAGGAGCACTGAGTTCTGGCTTTTCTCTGGTCCCAGACCTTTCCAAAGGGGACGCAGAAATACACCATTTTCCCTCAGCTTTCACGGCGGGTGGTGCCATCCCTACCAGCAGGCACCCAGGAGGGTTAACACAGGTGCAAAGTCCAATCAAGGCTGCGGTCCTGCCTAAGTCACCTTTTCACTCTTTTAGCCCAACCTCACAGGGTAAGAGGCCTGGTGGGGCCCTCCCTGCACACAGGCCCACAGTGGTTCTGTTGTTGCAATAGTCCCTTCAGCAAGCAACTCAGGCCTGCTCTATCAGAGAACAGCAAGTCAGAGCATGCCCGGGTCTTGGCTGAGCACTGGAAGAATGCCCCCAAAGATGCTTGGCTCTGCCTGGCAGAGGGGGCAGGACTCTCTCTTTTTTTTTTCTTTTTTTCTGAGGCAGGGTCTCACTCTGTCAATCAGGCTAGAGTACAGTGGCGTGATCTCAGCTCACTGCAGCCTCGACCTCCCTGGGCTCAGGTGATCCTCCCACCTCAGCCTCCTGAGTAGCTGGGACTACAGGCACATGCCACCACACCTGGCTAAGTTTTGTACTTTTTGTAGAGACGCAGTGGTTTCACCATGTTGCCCAGGCTAGGACCCTCTCCAAGCACAGAAATCACACCCAGGCTGTGGAACAGGTGGGGGCTTCTTGTTCCAAGGATGGCCAGTGACCAAAGAGAAAGAGATCAGCAACTCTCCTCAGGCTGGCCTGGGTTATGCTGACCTGGTGACGGAGGGAAGCTGTGGAAAGCTCAGTGGGTAACAGTGGTAGGGCAGGTATAACACAGCATGTGCGCACATAACAGCGAGAGCCAGGCGGCAGGCAGGCAGGCAGGCAGGCAGGCAAGGGAGCATAGGCCGAGCACACAGGGATGATTTGGGAGCTGAATCTGCAAACAGACCGTTCCAATACAAAGAGGTTCAGGAACGAGGGTGGGATACTGCCCTCCGCCTAAGCGTGTCAGCAAGAGCTGGTGCTGGGAGCCCTGGCGGGACAGGGCTGGGGGTCAAAAAGCCAACAGGAGGAAGACCAGTGCTGGGAGGACGTGGAAGGGGAGGTAAGGGAACCATGAACGCCCAGGACGTCAGCAGCCACCTGGAGTGCACTGGGCCAACCTCAAAGCTTAAACATGGGCAGAAATGGCCTTGTTTCCTCAGAAATAGGAGGCAAAGAGATAGTAAGAGGAGATGCTGGTGGAGAGGCTGCAAAACGGGAAGAGGCCATGGCTATGGTCTCAGCCTACTCAGCGGGGTAGGTGGGAAACACCACCAGGATGGGCCACCTCACACTGGAATACAAAAGGGCCCATCCCTACCCTGCCTGACAGGAGGCACGCTAGGCTTCAGCCTGATTCAGAGGTGACCCTGAAGGAGAGCCTGCCCTTCGCATGGACTCTCATCTAATTCCCACAACCACCAGGAGGGGCAGGAACTAATCAGAAAAACAATTATTTTTGACAGGTAATATACAGCTCAAATGTAAAATGCACAACAGATGTAAGTCTCTCGCCGCCCTAGTCCCTCATTTCTTTGCTAAAATGAGCCAGTGTAGGCAGAGCATCTACAACAGTGCCTGGCACAGTATGGACACTAAGTGTTGGCTACTGTCAGTACTGCCATGGGGAGGCACTGACAGAATCAGTGTAACACATCACCTTACAAGGAAGGGACAAAGGAGACAAACAGAAAAAGCAGCTAATTTTTAAATATAAATCAAACAAAATATTTATTACTAGATACTCCCACAAAAACAAGGAACCAGCCTTACTAGTTTTGTGTATGACTCTTGTCTCCTGATGCAAGTATCTGTTTTCATCCTTCCTTCACTTTTTATACGTAAAAGTAGCAAACTATATGGGACATACTGTTCAGAACCTTGCTTTTGTCTACACGAAGTATTTAGGGATCATTCCTTAGCAATACAGCCTGTCCTTGAGTAACATCACTTGGTCCCATGTCTTTTCTTCTTTTTTTTTTTTCAAGATGGAGTCTTGCTCTGTCACCCAGGCTGGAGTACAGTGGTACGATCTCAAGTCACACAACTTCCGCTTCCCAGGTTCAAGCAATTCTCCTGCCTCAGCCTCCCAAGCAGCTGGGATTACAGGCATGCGCCACCACGCCCAGCTAATTTTTTTTTTTTTTGAGACAGTGTCTTGCTCTGTCTCCCCAGCTGGAGTGCAGTGGCACGATCTTGGCTCACTGCAACCTCCGCCTCCTGGGTTCAAGCAATTCTCCTGCCTCAGCCTTCTGAACAGCTGGGACTACAGGTGCCCACCACCATGCCTGGCTAATTTTTGTAGTTTTAGTAGAGACAGAGTTTCACCATGTTGGCCAGGCTGGTCTGGAACTCCTGACCTCAAGTGATCCACCCTCGTTGGCCTCCCAAAGTGCTGGGATTATGGGCATGAGCCACCACCCCTGGCTCATCCCACTTGTTTTTATTCATGTTTCATAAATGTACATATTGCTCACATTTATTTCAATATTTACTATTAGAAATGCTTTAGTCTTTATTTAGAAGTTTGGTGATGCTTTCATGACCAGAAATATGCCATAGGAGCTTAACCCATTTATATCAATTAGACTATGGTAAAATTGATTTTGTTATATGTCCTTTCAAGTGGCGTAGTCACATTTTCCAACAACTTACTGATGACATCAAGTGAGCACTTACTGTAGGGAGAGAGCTTCCTCTTTCTTTTTCATTACTGCCCAGTGCAGTATTCTGGTGTAAGGTCGCACTAGATTATTTCACCAGTCCCTTATTAGTGGACATTTGGGTTATTTCTAGTCTTTTTTGCTAGTACAAACAATGCTAAGATGAGTCAACAGGCACACACATATGTGCTGGCACATCCTCAGCATAAATTGCAGAAGCAGAGCTGCTGAGGAGAAGGGTACTCGCGGGCATGCTTTTGGCACATACTGCCGAGTGGCTCTCTGCTGAGTGGTATCACTCTACACTCCCACCAGCACATGTGAGGGCCAGTTTCCCACGGGAGCTAGGGTCTTTAATCCTCATGTCACAGATGGGGAAACAAAGGCTCTGAGCAAGACAAGTCTAGGACTGCCCAACTCCAGAACCCAAGCTGTTTATAAACCAACTGCGGAACTAGTGATAAAACAGGTAAGCCACAAAGTGGAAGAGGGAGAAGACTGGGGGAGGGACAAAGAGAAGAGTGACAGTCTTCTTGAGACAGAGAACTTATGGAGCCACATCCTCACCTTGTGGATCATTAAGAAACTGCACATGAAGACGTTTACAGCTAAGTTGTGTTTTCACAACTAGGGGAACATGCTGAGCCTGTGAGCTGGAAAAACCAGGGTGAAGGCTGGGTATAGCCCATAATTCCCAACTGCTACTTCTTGCTCCATTTCTAAAAACTCTCTCAATAGCTAGAGATCTCCCACACCCCCCACTAGAGGATGTCATCTTCAGACAGCGTGCTGGAATAAGATAATGGTGGGGTAAGGGAAGGGTGCAAACAAATTACCCCTTTGTTTTGATGATGTATTTTTTATTTGTCTTGTCTGGACCTCATTATTTAAAAAAGAAGGTATGTATTTATCCTGGAGAAATGGGAGTGGTGAGCTATTACAAACTATTCAATTGACATCCCTAAGTAACTTACAAGGATACACACAAACCCAAACTAGGTTAGTAGTGTGGCCAAAGTACCTTAAGCAACCAAGTAAGAAGGTCTGAAATTCAATGGTTTTCATGGAAATGGTACTTCTGTAAAGACGGAATGCAGGTAGTTACTTTCTCAGACTGGATAAATAGTCCCTTCGTAATCTTATTAATCTGCCTGACAAATCACGCTTTTTCCTCTGTACTATACAAGTTTATTATGAGAACCAAGACAGACATGTGTGAAAAAAAAATAAAAACCAATCTATAATGCATTCAAAACTATCTATGAAATGTTACCAAAATGCAAAGAAAGGGAGAAATCAATTGAGATGGAGATGATTGGGGAAAACCTCTTCAAGTAATGACAGAAGACAAACCACTTTTAAAACTGCAATCATGCTGAAGAAAACACTGGCCCAGGCTATAAGTGTCCCAAGTTTTGGATTCCTAGGACTCAATCCTGTCTGCATCTCCCAGGTGGCCATCTGTAACACTGCATGAAGATCTGGTCTTCATTTCCATACATCCAAGATTTTACATACCAATCCTTCTAACCCTCTGGGATAGGGATGGGGTAGGGGGATTCAGTTTGGACCTTCTAGCAAGAGACAGCGTATCCTTCTCAGACTGGTGAACAGCACTTGCTGTGTTGGACCCACACTGTCTCCCAGGTCATCAGCTTTAAACAATCTCCTAATGTGGGGCCTCCCTGTTCTCATATCACACATTTTACAGTGTTCCTGGAGACTAGTAGTTCCACGATGGGGCAGAGGCCCCAGTCTTCACCCAAGTGAAGGAGGTACCAGGAGGTTGGACTGAATAACAGGAGGCATCAGAGCAAAGACAATGAACTCAACCCTCCCCTCTGAGAAGTCTGTACACACCAAAACTGCCCTGTCCATTGTCCAAACCAAGAGACAAGCCACATGAGCTTCAGGATATTCTAGGGACCATCTGGACTTTGCTATTAAAATCCTCTGTTAGTTTCCAGAACCTGCAGAGGCTGTATGATCCACCAGATATAATTAGGAGTGATGTAAGCTTGGCTTACTCTTGCCCTACAGTAAAAATACGCCCACAAATCACACATGTGGTAATGCAGACTCTAAGCCTTGACATCTGACCCTTCTTGATATATGCTGCATCACCCTAGGATACTCCTGTCACAGGCTGCTGGTTTTCCTCCCCCTTGTTTCTGTCCAGGATGGAGAGGAGGACTGGGAACTGTGGGGAGGAGCGAGGCTCTGCTCTTGCTCTTAACTAAACCGCTCAACATATGAATGACCAACCAGAGAGCAATCCTCCTTTGAACAAAAAAGGACTTCCAGCAGGACTTTTTTTTCTTTCTTTTTGAGACTCGTTCTGTTGTCCAGGCTGGAGTGCAGTGGCACAATCTCAGCTCACTGAAACCTCTGCCTCCTGGGTTCAAGGGATTCTCGTGCCTCAGCCTCCTGAGTAGCTGAGATTACAGGTATGCACCACCATGCCCAGCTAATTTTTTGTATTTTTAGTAGAGACAGGATTTTGACATGTTGCCCAGGCTGGTTTTGAACTCATGAGCTCAGGCAATCTGCCCGCCTAGGCCTACCAAAGTGTTGGGATTACAAGCCATCCCCAGGATCCTTGGGCACCAGGAACCCCTTTTCTTCCCAGGGCTGCTTCTCAAAGTTTTGCTTAAAGTCAACGGAACAGAAGGAGTCTCCCAGGGCCCTAGGAGGAGCTACCAAGCCTAGCCTTTTTTTTGAGATGTTGTCTCACTCTGTTACCCATGTGGAGTGCAGTGGCAAGATCTCAGTTCATTGCAACCTCTGCCTCCTGGGTTCAAGCAATTCTCCTGCCTTAGTCTCCCAAGCAGCTGGCACTACAGGCACATGCCACCACACCCTGCTAATTTTTATATTTTTAGTAGAGACGGGGTTTCACCATGTTGACCAGGCTGGTCTCGAACTTCTAGTCTCAAGTGATCTGCTCGCCTCGGCCTCCTAAAGTGCTGCCAGGACTCTTTAAATTGTGAGCTCCCTTTGAAACAATCTCATTTATACCAACTTTGCCCTGGGAGCTCTGTTCCGGCAAGGGCCTGTCTCTGTACCTGAGCACACAGTCACCTGTGCCAGCCACAGAGGCCAGGTGTTGCTAGACTGAGCAAGCCCTACCAGTCTGGGGCCAAAACCTCGAAACTTGTTTTCACAGGAGGCCACAGGTGTAAGTTATAATTGCCATGAACACACAGTGGCAGAACCTGGCCAGAGAACCAGACAAAGAGGCTTTCCATGCTGCTGTTTCTCTAAGAACAGGAAACTGTCCACAAGGAAATGGAAGGCAAGACCTAGCAGAGGTTGCTGGAAGACCTCTGGGGAAACTAGATTTATGGAAGAAAGGAGCTTAAAGGCAGAGGCCAAGCAGGCATAGGAGGCAGCATGAAAGGGGGTAAAGACATGTAGCAGAAGCCAACAAAGGAGCCAGTCACAAAGGGTGACTGAGGCCTGCCTCAGGGTGGGGTGGGTGCCAAGAAAACTGTGGCTGGAGGTCTGAGACTGGGAGGCCAGCAGCAAAGAGCAACTGCTGCTCCACCTGCTCCCGGCCTGGCTGGAAGGTCCCCTGAGTCCCGCAGTCCCCAACACCAGCCCTGTCTTTCACTGTGGGGTGGGTCACTCTGGGCACTTTGTCTCCCTTCTCTGCAGGTAAAATCAAAGTAAAGTGAAACTGAAGAAAAGACTGAAAGCTACAGAGGGTAGACCGTGTCTGCTGTGGCTTGGCCATGGGCCGAGCCATCCCCAGGATCCTCGGGCACCAGGAGCCCTTCTTTTCTGCCCAGGGCTGCTTCTGGAAGTTTTGCTTAGAGTCAACAGAACAGGAGTCTCCCAGTGCCCTAGGAGGAGCCAGTGGGTCCCTCTAGACCAATGTGGTAGGGAGGGCTGTGGGCCAGGCTGCTTGGCTGTCTGCTCCCTCGCCTTCTCACTCACTTATCTATTGGCTGACTGACCAGGACCAACAGACAGCCTCCCAGCAAGGCCAATGTTCTCATTTACAGGGCAAGGTCTTTACACAGCTTTTTTTTTTTTTTTTTTTTTTTTAATTTGAGATGGAGTTTTGCTTGCTCTGTCACCCAGGCTGGAGTGCAGTGGCACTATCTCACTGCAACCTCCACCTTCTGGGTTCAAGTGATTCTCCTGCCTCAGCCTCCTGCGTAGCTGGGATTACAGGAGCCCACCACTATGCCAGGCTAATTTTTGTATTTTTAGTAGAGACAGGTTTCACCATGTTGGCCAGGCTGGTCCCAAACTTCTGACCTCACGTGATTCACCTGCCTTGGCCTCCCAAATTGCTGGGATTACAGGTGTGTGCCACTGCACCCAGCCTAGATAGCCTTTAAAGAGATGTAACTGCCACATCTACAAGGAGCTTGACTGAGCTCCCAGGTCACTCCTCCCTTCAACCCCAAGCCCTCTGGCCTCTTCAGCAGTCAGCAGAGTGTCCATGTGTAACAAAGCTAACATACAAGGATGCTGAGGGCTAAATATGTCAATCAACTGCACACTTTTTCCCACCAAAGAGCAAAGCAGAAACACACCTTCCTTCTAACAAAAATCACTGTCAGAAGAGGCTGCACCTGGACATGGGTGCATTTCCACAGACCACTGTTTTTACTAAAATAAAACAGTTTTTATTTTATTCATTTATTTATTTTTTAAGAGACAAGGCCTCACATGTTGCCCAAGATGGTTTCAAACTCCTGAACTCAAGCAATCCTCCCTCCTTAGCCTCCCAAAATGCTGGGGTTATAGGCATGAGCCACAGTGCCTGGCCCTGACACTTTGCTGTGAGGTCATCAGGCTACATATATGAAGGCTGAGAAGAATCTTACTGATTTTCTCAAGAGACACTATTAAGAATGCCACTCACTATAGCATAGCATTCTCTTGGAGAACCCATAGGAGAATTCTCTGGCTTCAGTAACAGAAACAGCTGTCTCCACTCAGTAGCAATTTTCGCTTTATTGGTATTGGCAAAACTGATTTAAAAAAAATTCCCTCTTTGCTTTGGCTGCTACAAAACTCAGGGCCAAATACACAATCTCACCTGAGTAAAATGCATAAGCCAGAGACGTACTTGCCTTTTGTGCTAATCTCTCCCTTGACTTTCTCCTATTTTTTTTTTCACTCCATGTGTCTCAATTACTTTTATTAAAAATTTTGTTACATCAAAGTATCTCGGAAAGATTCTTCAAATAGTTTTTTTTTGGAACAAGATAGAGAAATTGTTAAAACAAAACAAATAGAAAAAAGCTCCTAAACCCAATATTTTATTCCAATACTATAATAAAAAAGATTTGCCCAATACTTCTAAAAAGCAAATGTAGATACTCGGGTTAGTACTTCACTATCAAAGTGTGATCCAGGACTGGCAGCATGGGCATCACCTCAGAGCTTGTTGGGCATGCAGATTCTCAGGTCCTACCCCAGAACCTTGGAATGAGAACTTGCATTTTAGCAGTATCTCCAGATGACCTGGTAAGTACAATAATGTTTCAGAAGAACTGGGATGGTAAGTCAGGCTGTTTCAGCACGATGAGAAGGAACAACTAAAATAGCTCTACAACCATTCTTTGGGTGCCTGTGTGCCAACCACACACAAGAAGAAAACTTATGGTCCTTGTCTTCATGGCCTTTGCAACAGGGCACTAGAAAAGGCTCACACCTTGAGGCAGGTTTTTAATGGCTAATTATAGAATACCACAGGAGTCCCCAGAAATAATAGTATTCCCTAGGAAAGAATTTGAGATTCATTGTGGCTACACTAAAAACAGAATCACAGACCTGAATTTCTCCTTTGCCAGTTACAAGTGAGGAGGGGAAAGGTATTTGTTTTGGAAACTGGTATGCCAAGGGAGCTTACAGCTACAAGGAAATGTGTAAGTTAACTTGTTTCCTGTAACCAAAAGTGGGACAGGAAAAGCTGGAAGTGATGCAGTATCCCCCAGGGGTTGTATCTGACACCTGTAGATCTGGCAAATAGGTCTAAAGCCAACAGGAACACTTCTGCTTTTCACAATGTTTGTGAGCAACTTTAAAGATAAGACAGTTTCTTCATGAGAATAGATTTAAGTTATAAGGATAGTCCACCTCCGTAAGCTCTGCTTCTCTGGCTGGATCAACCATGTAAAGATTTTTTTGTCAGCTACACGAGGCTCCAATCTGTTTAGCTCCTCCTTTTACATGACCATTTCAAGTAATAGACTCCATTAAGAATGTTATCAAGTACTACTGCAACTCTTGGCCAAATTGTTATTTGGCACCGAATCAATCTTTAGGTGGTGGTGAGACTCCAGACACATAAACAGACAATCTTCTATGGAATACTTTCACTGTAGAAAAAGAATCAAGAAAGGCTAAAGGGATGCTTAAAAATCAGCCATCAGACTGGGTGCAGTGGCTCATGCCTGTAATCCCAGCACTTTGGGAGGCCCGAGGTGGGCAGATCAACTGAGGTCAGGAGTTCAATACTAGGCTGGCCAACATGGAAAAATCCTGTCTCTACTAAAAATACAAAAATTAGCCGGGCATGGTGGTGGGCGCCTGTAATCTCAGCTACTCGGGAGGCTGAGGCAGGAGAATCGCTTGAATCCGGGAGGCAGTGCAGTGATTGCAGTGAGCTGAAATTGTGCCATTGCACTCCAGCCTGGCCAACAAGAGCAAAACACCATCTCAAAAAAAAGAAAAAAAATCAGCCATCAGTTAAGGGGCCAGACACCATGGCTCCTATTTGTAATCCTAGCACTTTGGGAAGCCAAGGCAGGAGGATCACTTGAGCCTAGGAGTTCAAGACCAGCCTGGGCAATAGAGACCTCATCTCTACAACAAAATAGAAAATTAGCTGGGCATGGCGATGTGCACCTATGGTCCAAGCTACTTAGGAGGCTGAGGTGAGAGGGACTCTTGACCCCAGGAGGTCGAGGCCACAGTGAGTTGAGATCATGCCACTGCACTCCAGCCTGTCTCAAAAAAAGGGATCGGATAAGGACCAAAAAGCAGAGAGATCCCGAAGGGTCAAGTACTATACAGATTTTCATATTGGTGAGTGTATTCAAGTATCCGTTTATTTTTCTCCTAACAACTGCTAACAGCTACTGATCATTTTCTTTGTGCTAGGAGCTATGGTAGGCACTTTACATCAATATCTTACTTAATCCTCATAACACATGGGGTAAGTACTATTACTCCCATTTTAAGGATGAGGAAACCAAGGCACAGAGAAATTAAAAAACTTAATCATAGGCCTGTAATCCCAGTACTCGGAGGCCAAGACAGGAGGATTGCTTGAGCCCAGGAGTTCATGACCAGCCTGGACAACATGGCAAGACCCCATCTCCATTAAAAAGTAAAAAAAATAAACTTAATCAGAGTTAGTAACATGGCAGAACAAAAGTCTGTTTGACTTAGCGAGCCTGAGGTTAGCTGCCTTCCTAGCCTGTAAGAATAATCGGCTCAAGAAGTTAAAGAAATAAATGTTTCTGCTGTGTCACCTTTGGGCTACCATGCCGATTTTGTTTTCGACTTCCTTCCATCACTGAGTGCCTTTTATGTTGCATGCATTGTGCTAGGGGATGGGGAAACCACAATACTGTGTGATGTGTAAAAATAGAGGCAGTAGAAGGTAGCCCAAAACAGGCAGGAGTTATCAGTCACAGGGTAGGGAAGTGCTTTATTTCAAGCTTTGCAAAAGAGGTGAGGTGAAACTGAATTCCTTGGTTTTTTGTTGTTGTTGTTTTGTTTTCTAAGTGGACCAGAACTGACCCAGAGGGTGGGAAAGGGAAATGAAGAGAACAAAGTAAAAAGTGGTGACTTCTAGTTCTTTCAACTAAACCCAAGGCAAACTGACCCAACGCCCTTTGCCATGCACTTTAACACAACACTCTTCACACCCTAGATCTGAGCACTGTTAGGGTATATACAAACGCTACCTCACTTCGTGGTCCTGATGAATTCCCAGTGAGGTCCAATCTGCCCTGGCAGGTTTCCGCTCATTTTTGTAACAAACAATACACCAAACCCAACCTACTAATTATCAAGGGCCTGGCACAGGTTTTGGACATTCGTCCCGGGCTGCTGAGAACTGTTCTAGTGATGACAGTTAGAAAGGGTAGCCTTCCGAGGCAAAAAATGAGACATCTTGATTTTTTCCCTCCGCATCTGGGGGCTGCTGCATCCACGGCGATAAGAAGACATCACTGGTCTCCATCTTTCCGGGGGGAAAGACCCGAGCTGCGTTACTGGGGAGCTGGGTAAACAGCCCACGCCCGGGAGAGGCCTGAAGGAAAGTGACCTCCCCAGAGGCCCAGGCTGACGAGGAGCGCAGCTGCTCGGCCACCAGATGAGCAAACTCGCGCGCTCCCTCGCCGCTCTCTGGCATTCCCAAGCCCAGCCACCCGCCTAGGTCCCGATCCCTCGGCCGCATCCGCACACGCCGTTCTGCCCGCAAGATGGAGGCGAAGGCACGAGGCGCCCCCGCCCCCAGGAAGCCTTTGTGCCCTTCCCGGCGGGGACGCGAGGCAAAGCGGCCCGCACCGCTGAGGGCCCCGCAGGCACCGGAGACAAGAGGCGGAGGGGGCCCAGCCGCGCGCGTGGGTCTAGCCCAGGCCACCGCCCCCAGGACCGCAGGCTCCCCGACACCCGCACCCGCGCGCGAGCCCAGGCCTACCTACCGCACCGCGAACGCTTCGCAGGTCCGGAGCAGCCTCGGCAACCCCATGCGGCGGCCCCGAGCTGGGGGTCCTAGACAGCAACTGCGGCCCTCCAACTGCAGCCCGGAACGTGCAGGGCGGTACCGAGCGCCAACCACGCCCTTTGGACGCGCTGACCACGCCCTTCTTCCCGCCCCTTCTCCCTCCGCCGGAGGGCTTTCGGCAGTCTCGCTTAGCCAATCTCAGCCCTCAGTCCGGGGCTCGACCAATACGTGGACGCTTCTGCAAGATGAGCCCACCCCCTACTTCATCTTGACCTATGGGAAGTCGGGACTTTTTCCGGCTGTCCTCCCTCGCTTTTGGAGCTCCGACCTCAGCTTTGCATCTTGGCTGCGAGCGGGGTTGTGCAAGGGCGGGTCATCCTGGGGTGCTTAGCAATGGGTGCCGCGGAGCGCGCTTTCCCTCAAAAGGCCACGCCCAGAGTCATGCGCACCTTTGTTCATTTTACGCTGGACGCACCGAGGTTCCCGACTCGCTGCGGCCAGGAGGCGGTCCCACCGCCTTTCACTGTGTTTCTGTTTACATTCGCGTCCGCGAGACCTAGTGGCGCGACCGAGGTCCGAACAGGTGCTACGGGCTGGGCGGGGAGCCACTGCCGAGGGGAGCTCCCCAGGCCGGGAGGTTGAGGACAGCCTTGGGGGTGGTGGGATTCTGGCTCGCAGAGGATGGGAAGGGTGTGAAGATGAACTGGGAGCTGCTTGGCGATTCCGAGCAGCCTGCTCTGATGGGAAATCGGTGATGGAGTCGGAGGGAAGTGAGAGTCAGCCTGTGGGAGGCCAGGATGCACACTCCCTCCCCCGCCAGCATGAGATCTAGGAGCTTTCATATATCTATATCTATATATCTATGTATATATTCTGCAGAGATGGAGTCTTGCTGTGTTGCCCAGGCTGGGCTTGAACTCCTGGACTCAGACGATCCCCCCGCCTTGGCCCCCCAAAGTGCTGGGATTACAGGCGTGAGCCACCGAATCCCATCCCCTAGGAGCTTAATGACACCACCCTTTAGCTTTTACTGCTCAGCAGAATCCAGAGGCGTAGAGGAGCTACCAGCTGGCGTGGGGAAGGGGTCCTCCCTTCTTATGATTTTCTCTCAGCAGCACTTTCAGCAACCTGGTTTCCACTGAATATCTCCCCAATTCGTAAAACAGGTGTCTGTAAATGTCAGCCCCTCCTGGGTGCAGGGTACAAATTTTTTCCCATGAAGCTTTTGAGTCCCAGGTAGTTTAGAAGACAAGAACTTGTTTGGTTTTCCCGGACCTGTCAGGACAGCTCAGAGGTTTTCTCTAACCCAGGGGTCACAAACTTTTGACAACAGCAGCAGCTAGTCCACAGATGGTTTTATTTGGGCATCGATAGGTTTTCTTTGTTTGCTTTTGTTTTTTAATAAGAATTTAAATCCCACCAGTGCCACTCGTGTATTAAGTAACAGCCAACCTTCATGAATTTGCTGCCTACCTGAAGGTATTTATACGCAGAAGACCTCCAGGGGAGTCACCTAATTCCACAGCCAAGTCACCCCTGCTGGACAGAGAACTGGACAAAGTCCAAACAGGCAAACAAGTCAGTCAGAGAACCAGGGCACCAAATCTAAACGAAGGGAGCTTGAAAGAAAAATCAAGGCCAAATGAGTAAGAACTGAAAAAGCCAAGGAACTTATGGGTGGTGGAATTTGAGATAAGCAAAAGGAAGTAATTCTGAAGTCAGCCAAAGACAAGCACATTATGATCTCAGTGTATCAAGTCCCAGGTCAAATCCTCCCACTTTCAGCAAGCCTTCCCTGACATCTTCAACCAGATGTCAACTCTCCCCTCCTTTGAACCTTGCAGCATTCTACCGTTCCCATGGCCTTTACCACTTTTTTCTTTTTTTTGAGATGGGGTCTCACTCAGTCACCCAAGCTGGAGTGCAGCAGTGTGATCTTGGCTCACTGCAGCCTCAACCTCCCCAGGCTCAAATGATCCTCCCACCTCAGCCTCCCAAATAGTAGCCTCCCACAGGCATGTGCCACCACACTTGGCTACTTCTTGTATTTTTTTGGTAGAGATGGGGTTTTGGCATGTTGCCCAGGTGGTTTGAGTGGATCCTGGGCTCAAGAGATTCTTTCACCTCAGCCTCCCAAAGTGCTAAGTTTACAGGTGTGAGTCACAGTGCCTGCTGAAGCATTGAATGTTTTCTACCTTGTATGGTTTCCTCATCTATAAGAGAGGGGATAGGATGAAAGAGTCCCAAGGTTCCTTTTGTTTCTGATGTTCTGTAATTTTGTGTTGTGAGCAGCTTTTGTTTTTGCTTGGCAGGAAGACTTTCCTTTGAGGAATTCTCTGCAGACCCCTGGGTGAGATGGTTCTTTAGCACCACACTTCTCTGGCCTCCCAAGGCAGGATGGGTGTGGAGAAGGGAAGGTGTGGAGCCCAGGCCTGGCCAACTCGTCTCCCTCCTCTTGTTCTCAGATTTCCCCAGGGATGGGCACATGACCAAACCTGAGATGATCCGAGCCCTTATCTGGGATTTTAGAGAATAAGTTTGGGAGGAAGAGGCTCTTTCTTTCCTCTGGTGTTTCTGAGCATGGGAAAAGTCAGCCTGGAGCTGTCTGTAGTTATACTCCTTGCCCCAGCAAAGCTGGAGAATCAGGCCTGGAAATGTTAGAAACCAGCTAAGCCATCCTGCATTGGTACTCTGATTAGAGTACATGCCAGTTCCTTTGGTGGTGATGTGAATTATTTTTCAGCTCTTCTCACTCAAGATTCAAGTTTTAGGAAGGACCATTTACTTAGCCTAGCCTAGGATATGTGCCTATGTTCCAATTGCCAATAGGCAAAGAGCATTCTGGTTTCTACTGTGGCTTCTAGTGTGGGAGGCCTAGCCTCGTGCCAAGACTCAGTGTGTGTGGGCCTCCTCTCAAATAAGAAGAAAGAGATGCTGGGTAGCCCAAGGTGGCTCTGCTATAGTCCGTCTCTTAGGCTGCCCAACATTCACAGAAATACTTTCAAAGTCAAATGAAAATGCTGCCATCCAACAAAATGCAAGTATCTCTCCTACAACAAAATTAATTTACTTATCCCCTACCCAAAGCAGCACATCTCAAAGTCCCATTTATTGTATTTGCCCAGAGTCCAGCTTTTGTAGGTGATGTTCCATTCTTCTGTCAGTTTCATCATCATCCCATCCCATCGTTGTAATGTGTAGACTAAATTAAATTGTAAAGTTAAGCATCACTGATAGACTTGAGATGCAATTGTGCAGAGAAAGGAAATGAAAGAAAAGCACAGTAGCTAAAAACTCTCCATTTATATATAATACAGCAAGAAGGGAAATACCATTAGAAGGTACAATCCTCATTTTTGTAACTGGTGATGAAGCTTTATTGGCATTTATGATTTCCCTTCTCCACTACCTATTCCAGGTCCTTCTTTCCTTCAGGTAACCCCTCAGCTGGCCAGGATTCTTGGCCTGGTTGGGTTAAGCAAGCTTTCATTCTTGAGGAGGTTGCCTATAGGTAGATTATAGTTTGTAGATGGTACCGTACATTGCCATCAACTTATGCCCTGGCATGAGAGTGATGCGGTGGCCCAGGAGACTTCCTGGGTTCTAGTGCTGCTCCTCCTGCCTCCGTGGCATACCAGCAACCCCGCTTCCTCTTGAGAGTCAGTATCAGTCACCAAACAACATGTGACCTGTGGTATGAGGAGACCACATCAATTTCAGTTTCCAGTTAATAGAAACCATTGTCGTAGGTCCTGGTGAAAGCATTGTACTAAAATATCTAAACCAGCTGATTTGAGGAAAAGCAAAGTATAAATTTTGAGGCAAATCATTAGGTATAATTTGAGAAGTGCCACACCCATTGTCACCAGCAATGGTTCACTAACATCTGTATTCTGCTGTGGAAGAAACCATTGGTTATTGGTTAAGAGTTTTGTCTCCCAGCAGGCACATGAACTCATTTTTTTAATTGAAAATTTTGGCCAGCTGGCGGCTTGTTGCTGCTTGGGAGCTGGGAGCCAGATTCCACTCTGGGCAGGAGCAGGGCACAGTCAGTGGGGATGCAGGAGAGGCCAGGGGCGTGTTCTGGGACTTTCAGAGCAGCGGCCCGGGAACCAGCAGAGAAGATTCTGTCTTCCAGAGGTTGCCACTGTCTACCAACTCACTTGTCACCATCCTCAGTCATCTTTTAAAAATTTGTAGTAACACTCTAGCTGTCTGGATTTTCATGGGGAATGTGGTTGAAGTCTGACATCATTCCTATTGCCATGAAATCTGAAACTTAGTGTCATTCTCACTGAAAACTGCCTTGGAGTTTGACAAACTCTTTCCCCACTGATATTGACAGGTTGTTTTGTTTTGTTTTGTTTTTGAGATGGTATCTCACTCTTTCGCCCAGGCTGGGGCTAGAGTGCAATGGCACGATCTTGGCTCACTGCAACCTCCACCTCCTAAATTCAAGCTATTCTGCCTCAGCCTCCCAAGTAGCTAAGATTACAGGCACCCACCATCATGCCTGGCTAATTTTTGTATTTTTAGTAGAGTCAGGGTTTCACCATGTTGGCCAGACTAGTTTTGAACTCCCTATCTCAGGTGATCCGACTGCCTCGGCCTCCCAAAGTGCTGGGATTACAGGCTTGAGCCTGGTCAGATCCAAGGTATTTTGAAATAAACAAAACAGCAACCAACATCCATATAAAGTAACCATAAGAACAAAATAAAAAAAAAAAAACAACATTTTAACGAAAATTCTCCACCAACCACAATTCCCTCCAACAGCCAAAAAGCAGAGGAAAACTGTGACAGTACTCTTCATATGAATTAAATATCATTTAGTAAGCAGCTGCAGCTCTAAAGAATAACAAAAATCAGACATTTAAAAACTCAAAATAGAAATGGACACGAAGCAGAAAACTATAAAATGAGAACTGACTAAATTCAGGAAAGAAGTAGAAGAAAAAGTCAAAATAGTCTAGAGATATGAAAACTAAATTAGATGGTGTCTGCAGGAAAATAGGTTAGACTAAAAATTCAGGAAGGAACATTGATAAATAAATTTAAAACAACCAAGAGAACCCAAAACAAATTTGGAAAAGAAGGAAAAATACCAGAAAAAAAGTGAGAGATTTAGACAATGGACAGAAGTCAATATATGCATCACTGGAGTCTCCAAAGAAGAAAAACATAACAATGAAACAAAGCTATATTTGAAGAAAATTTTCTGAATATAAAATAAAACATGAATTTTTGGGGCCAAAGGTACCTGGAGAAAAATTGACTCAGTATCATTAGCCTCAGTGAAATGTAAATCAAAACCACAATTGCAGCCACTATGATGGCTATGATAAAAAAGGTAATAACATGTTGACGAAGATGTGGAGCAGTTGGAACTCTCATATGTTGCTGGTAAGAATGTCAAATGGAGGCTTGGCACCGTGGCTCACGCCTGTAATTCCAACTCTTTGGGAGGCTGATGTGGTAGGATCACTTGGGCCCAGTAGGTCAAGGTTGCAGTGAGCTGTGATCATGCCACTGCACTCCAGCCAGAGCAACAGGGCAAGATCTTGTCTCAAAAGAAAAAAAAAAGTTTGTCAAATAATACAGCCACTTTGGAAAGCAGTCTGGAAGTTTCTTAAAAGATTAAGCATAAAGTTACCATATGACCCAGCAGTTCCACTCCTATGTATATATGCAAAATAAATTAAAACATATGTTCATACAAAAACCTGTACATGATTGGTCATTGCAGCATTATTCACAATAGCCAAAAAGTGAAAACAACTCAAATACCCATCAACTGATGAATGGGTAAATAAAATACAGTACATCCATAATATGGAATGTTATCTGGTAGTAAAATAAATGCTGCAGAATGTAGACGAGCATGTTATACAATGTAGGTGAACCATGGAAACATACCAAGTGAAAGAAGCCAGGCACAGAAGACCACATATATGATTCCGTTCATATGACACATCCAGAATAGGCAAATCTATGGAGTCGGTAGATGAGCAGTTACCTACGGCTAAAAGAGTTGAGGGGAATGGGAAGCCACTCATGGGTAACAGTTTCTTTTAGGGGTAATTAACTAAACTTGATTGCTCTAAAATTGATTGTGATGATGATTGCACAACTCTGTGAATAAACCAAAACTGTGGAACTGTGTACTATAAATGGGTGAACTGTATGGTGGTAAATTATATCTCAGTAAAGCTGTTTAAAATGATAGAGAAGTCAGCTCGAAGAACTCTTTCTTTTCTTTTGATACAGAGTCTCGCTCTTTCTCCCAGGCTGGAGTGCAGTGGTGCGATCTCAGCTTATTGCAACCTCTGTCTCCCAGGTTCAAGTGATTCTCTTGCCTCAGCCTCTCAAGTAGCTGGATTATGGGTGCCTACCACCACGCCTGGCTAATTTTTGTCCTTGTTTTTTTGAGACAGGGTTTCACCATGTTGGCTAGGGTGATCACTCCTGACCTCAAGTGATCTACCTGCCTTGGCCTCCCAAAATGCTGGGATTACAGGCATGAGCCACCACACCCGGCCTTGAAGGACTTTTTCACTGGCCAAATTTGGGACAATCTGCAAATAAAAAATAATATTAATTATTATTTAACTATATTTTAAGTATAATTATATTTAAGTATATTTGAGATAATCATATACTTAAATATATAATTAACTTCAATATTATTAGGTATATAGTTAAGTATATATACCTAATATATAATTATATTTAAAATATGTTTATATTAAATATATTAAGCATATTAATATCTAGTACTATATAATAAATATGTTTAATATAATATATAATGAATGTATTAAATGTTAATATAAAATGTAAATATTTGCAATCTATAATTACAATGGATTATAATTTTTTTTTTAAAAATCATGGTCCATAGTCGATCTGAAACAAAACCTAAGAAAACAGGGAGAGAAAAAGAAAAGCTTACCTTTACAGAGTGATAAATATAAGAGGAATGTTGGATTAGACAATTACCCTTTGGCAAACTCAAATGTAATAATTAACCAAGATAAGGATTACTAATGGATGGTAAAACTATTGGGAAAAAAGTTGTTGGGAACAAGGTATTCACACAGACTCCAAGTATTACCCCACTGATTATTTACTAATTACAAAAGGGAAATTATGCATTTATAATGGAAAGATCCAGCAGTTACCACCATAACCAAGTGATCAAACATCACCAATAATGGAACTACCAGACATGTGCCTCCTAAGTACAATTCTTTCCAAAAATATTTAACCTAACTTCCTGCTTATAGGAAATACAGTAGATACTGGTATAAGATGAATACCATTAGGAAATAATCATCTCCAGAATATGGGATGTTAAGTAACTGCACCAGACCAATTTGGTTCAACTTTTATGTAACAAAGTTATGGTTGTTTTTCAGTTGCTAATAGAGCCTCAGGTCATGTAACTTGAGCACGCCCAGATGAACCAAGTGTGTAGCCACAGCGGGAAACCTAGGTGCTCAGAGGAGCAGGGACTGAATTAGGAAGTTGACACTGTATGGCTGGATCTACCATGCAATCAGATTGAGCGCTGGCATCACTCCTTATCAGGATCCAGTGAGATCATGCCTCCTGGCATTACCTCATTGCAAGATCCAGTCAGATCATGCCTCATTACCCTATGCTTATAAAACCTGTCACAGCCCGGGGCTCAGGGAGACATTGCTTTGGGAGCTGTCTATCCCTGGTTCTTCTTACTAGTTGTAAGTAATAAAATCCCCTTGTTAAATCCTCCTTGGTCATGGCCTTTGGGTTGTCACCCACCAAATGATCTAGCCCACCTGTTGTGTGGGCAACGGTTACACAAAACAATTGGCCTGAACTCTTCAAAAAGGTCAACAGTATGGAAAAAAAATAGCTCTTTTTTTTCCTGCTCCAGTATCCACTCAAGTTTCCTGTATTGTTTTGGATCATTATCTATCTAGTCTCTTAATCTAGAACCATTCTTTCCAATGCCATTTATTCCTGGGTTTTTTTTTTTTTTCCATACTGTTGACAAAAAAGGTATTTGGGGGATAATTGGAGAGTTGAATTTGGGCTGATATTAGATGATATTATAGCACGGTTGTTAAATGTAGGGGGAGGTGATGACATTGTGGTTATCTAGAAAAATGTTCTTAGGAGATACATGCTGAAGTTACTAGAGGTGAAATGTTACTATGCCTTTGTATTAGTCTGTTTTCACACTGCTGATAAAGACAAACTCAAGACTGGGCAATTTAAAAAAGAAAGAATTTTAATGGACTTACCGTTCCACCTGGCTGGGGAGGCCTCACAATCATGGTGGAAGGTGAAAGGCATGTCTCACATGATGGCAGACAAGAGAAGAGAACTTGCACAGGGACACTTCCCTCTTTAAAACCATCAGATCTTGTGTGCCTTATTCACTGTCACGAGAACAACACAGGAAATCCCTGTCCCCATGATTCAATTACCTCCCACCACGTCCTTCCCGAAACACATGGGAATTCAAGATGAGATTTGGGTGGGGACAGAGCCAAACCATATCAGTCTTTAACTTAATTTTGGTTGTTTAACAAAATTGTATATCTATATTTGTAGATATCTATCTATATAAGGGAGAGCACATGCAACTGTAATAAAATGTTAGTAACTGATGAATCTGTGGTTGGCAGCCTCTAAGATGGCACTCAGTGATTTCTGACCTTCTCTCCTGGAATTCACACGTTGTATAATCTCTTTCTCTTGAGTAAGGGCTGGGTTTAGAGACTGGCTTCTAGCAAATAGCATGTGAGAGGTTCCTTTGTGATTGAATTATTTCTCCTTCACTTGCTCAGATGGAACTGGGCTCCCATGTTGTGAGGTGCCCCATGGGGAAGAGGCTTACATGTGAGGAACTGAGGGAGGTCTCCAGAAAACAGCCAGTGAATAACTGAGACCCTTCTCCAATAGCCTGTGAGGAACTGAATCCTGCTCGCAACCATATGCATGTGCTTGCAAGCAGATCCTTCTCCAGTGAAGCCTTCATGTGAGACTGCAGCCCACTTGACACTATGATTTGTAGTCTTGTGAGAGACCCCAAGCCAGAGGAGCCAGGTAAACAGTGCCTGCACTCCTGACCCATGGAAACTCTGACATGATAAATGTTTCTTCCATGAAGCTGTTTTAGAGTAATTTATTTTGCAGCATTAGATAACTAATTCACTAGGTAAGGGGTATATCCATTGTAATCGTTCAACTTTTCTGTAGATTTGCAGTTTTATGTGCTGACAGTTAGGTGAACACACTGCTGCTGGCAGCATGGCCACTGCACACTGCATGCTGCCATGCTAACATTTGATGCTGCAGCAGTAAGTTATTTCTCAAATGACTCTGAGTCTGTAGTTCACTAGCAGGGTCATGTGCCCAAGCTCTAGCTCCAAGGTGTGAGGCCAGAAAGTATGTGACTGTTTTAGCTTCCATAGTGAGAACTGTGGCCCTGTCTGTCAAATAGGGTGGTGTTCAGACACTGAGTAGATGCAAAAAAAAAAAAAAAGGCAGGGCAGATAAGAAAATAAAAGAAGGAAAAGAAGGAGGAGAAAGTGAAAAGAAGAGAAACATCTGCTATACTTTATTCTACTCCTCTACTCCCAACTGCCCAGAAAGCTCCCTTGTTGTAGGAGAGAATCAGATCAGCAGAGTTCCTGATGACCTCATTTACATGCTTGGAGATTCATTAGGGTAGCTCCACTACTGACTCTTCCTATCTCTGTTTTTACCCTCCAGCCAAAAACAACCCCCTCTGTCTGGGTCTCTTTAAAGCCCCAAGAGAGATGATCTGATGGTTTGGCTGGTCACCATTTAATAGAGGGTGCTCTTGTTGGTCTGGATTCTCACTCCAGGCTACTTCAGAAGGTCTGGATTGGCCAATAGCTTGGATGTCCTTGGGACCAGGCTACTTCCAATCCATTTATTTGCCTGCGGGGTGGTAAAAAACAGCAACTTCCACAAAGGAGTCCCTAGGTCCCCTAAGTCAGAGTGCAGGCATTTTGAGGCTTTTGTAAGGGGGCAGTGTAGAGGAAAAAACTTTGCTGGGCCCTTATCCTTCTGTCTCATTGATGGAATGAAACATGTAGAGGAAACCGACTTGGGGTAAAGACAATGAGTTGATTTGGGGCATGAAAGTGAAAATGAGATTCCCAGGTGGTGCTGCCTTTTGTCCTGTTGGAGACACGGAGCTCACATGAGGAAGTCAGGGATGGAGATGAAGATGGGATGGTGGAGCATATAGATGTACTGAAAGCTAGACAGGGAAGAGGTTTCCGTGGGGATGGAAGAGAGTGTAAAGCTGGAAAAGCCAAGAGCATTTGCTGTATCATTATCTATGCCTTCAACCATTTTCACCAGAACGTTGGAAATTTGCATCTGGAATGAGTAGGTGAAGTGAATTTGTTTTGCCAACAGTATGGTTCAGGCTGCATCAACATCTACACGCAACCCACAGACTCCATGTCCAACATTCACATTTTATGACATTGTCTCATCGTTAAGCATCTTGAGGTAGGATGACTCTTTTGAGCTACAAACGTGGGATTTCCTCTCGTTTTCCCCCCCTTTTCCTCCTCAAGCAGGCTTCGTTTTCCTTTCCTCAGGGGCTGGCAGGCTGAAAGCAGAAACTGCCTATAAAACACTTCCTTTCCTGGCTTTGTTTTCAAAAGCCTAAGCCCCCTACGGTATGAGAGGAGACAGGACGTGGCTTGGAGGGAACCTAAGCAGGCAGTTGTGGATTTCCCCCAGGGTAAGAGATTGCTCCAAGCCAGGGGAGGGGTCCAGGGTCCTGCAACAGCTGGGACCTGTGCCCTGCCCTCTGACAGCACCCCAGGGGAGTGGCCAGACCTCAGAGAGGAACAGTTGCAGGGTTCCCAGACTCACCAAATATCCATATGTCCCAGGGGTGGCATGAAAGCTAGTGGGCTGTTAGAACTGAGGGAACCAGATAAATTGGGCCCTGGTGGCCTTGGCAGTAACCAGTAATGATCTTAACTGCAGGGTCTTTCTAGGGCCTTGAAGGATGGTCTGAGGTAGAAAATCCTGTTGGTTTGGAGTAGAAATTAAGTTGGTTTAAATAATTTATCTCATAATGTAATTTATTATTATTTGTTTTGTTTAGAGAGAGGGTCTTGCTCTATCACCCAGGCTGGAGTGCAGTGGCATGATGATAGCTCACTGCAGCTTCAAACTCCTGGGCTCAAGCGATCCTCCTGCCTTACCTTAGGACTACAGGTGCATAGTCCTGGCTATTATAATTTAATGTAATTTGTTTTTTTGCAGAGATGGGGTCTCACTATGTTGCCTAGGCTGATCTTAGACTCCTGACTTCAAGTGATTCTCCTTCCTTGGCCTCCCACAGCCCTGGGATTACAGATGGGAGCCATCATTCCCAGCCTCATAATGGAAATTAAAAAATTTTTGTAAGGAATAGCTATACTACATCAATAATACTGCCTGACCATCTTTGTACAAATAACTTTTTTATATACAGAATTTTTTTAAAAAAAGATTGATTCACAGAAGTAGAAATACTGATTGAAAGGGCAGGCCGGATGCAGTGGTTCATGCCTGTAATTCCAGCACTTTGGGAGGCTGAGGCAGACAGATCATGAGGTCAAGAGTTCGAGACCAGCCTGGCCAACATGGTGAAACCCCATCTCTACTAAAAATACAAAAATTAGCCAGATGTGGTGGTGGGCACCTGTAATCCCAACTATTCGGGTGGCTGAGGCAGGAGAATCGCTTGAACCTGGGAGGCAGAGGTTGCAGCGACCCGAGACCATGCCATTGCACTCCAGCCTGGGTGGCAGAGTGAGGCTCCATTTCAAAAAAAAGGGAAAGAAAAGAAAGGGTATAGACATTTTTAAGCATCTTGATACATGTGGCTTAAATGCCACATGTATAGCCTAAATGGATTGTCTTTTCAGATTGGGTTTTAAAACTAGAACCCTCTCTCCAGTGGGGTGGGCTGGGGGAAACACTGAAAACCTCACAGGAAGCAATTGTAGTATTTCATATGAAATGTGAGGAAGGGCCAGACTGAGATTATGGCCTTGGGGAAACAGAAAGGGACAAAATTCTGTGTTATTCAGGAGGTGCTATCAATAAACCATCTCTGCAGATGGGTGAAGAAGTGAAGGGGAGGCAACAATCAAGATCCCCTTACTAATTTCCCATTGAAAATCTAGTAGATGAAAATCCTAGCAACTAAGAGGCAGTGTGGCTTGGTGGGAAATGCCTGAGTTTTGGATCTAACTGACCTAGTTCAAATTCCAACTGTCCCAATAAATCAGCAGTGTGGCCTTGGGCAGGTTAAAACTCTCTGAGCCCGTATGCCTAGATTTCCTTGTTTGTGAAATGAGGATAGTAATGTTTATGCCTACCAAGCTACTGTAAGGATTAAATGTGACTTTTTTTTTTTTAGACAGAGTCTCATTCTGTCGCCCAGGCTGGAGTACAGTGTCACAATCTCAGCTCATTGCAGCCTTCACTTCCCGGGTTCCAGCGAGTCCCCTGCCTCAGCCTCCTAAATAGCGGGGACTACAGGTGTACACCACCAGACCTGGCTGATTTTTGAAGTTTTAGTAGAGGCAGTTTCTGCCACGTTGGCCAGGCTGGTCTCGAACTCCTGACCTCAAGCGATCCGCCCACGTTGGCCTCCCGAAGTGCTGGAATTACAGGTGTGAGACACAGCGCTTGGCCATAAGGGTGAAAATGTTTTTAACCGCCTGGCCCATTGGGGCTTTGAAGAAATTAATGAAAGCAGATAATACTAATAGAAGAGGATGTACAGGGTGGTAAAGAATATATTTGGAGATCCATTTGTTTAAGATGCATGAAATCTCATGAAATAGACTTTATCTTGGTACGCTATATTTATTAATTTTTAAATAATTTTTCCTTTATACTTCTTTCTGCACACTGATGCTTTTATTTTTTTAAGAGACCTAAAGGTATGAGAGGAACAAGGGGAGGGTAGTGATCCTGCTGCCCTTGTGGGTAGGACCGTGGAGGCAGTGGTGCAGTTCTCCATCATGACCAGCAGGTGGAGGCCGTAGTAAGTGGAAATGGCTTGCCCTGGATGGGAGGGGGACTCGCAGGATCCTGGAGCAGGTTCCGGTGGCAGCCGCAGAGCCCTCCATACAGTTCTGCCGGCGAGTCCCACCTAGCCTTTTCTCCTGCCTTTTGGTTACTGACTTTTCATGATATAAAGTTAGTCACAATTACACACACCAACCACCACACACTCCAAGGACCCCAAAGAAACTATAAAGAAAATAGTTACAAGCACAAGAGTTCACCTTTTGGTTAATCTCCATTGCCAGTTGCATGAACTCCCAACTCCTTGACCTGACAGTTCTAGGACTTCCAGTCTGAGACCCAACTTACCTTTCTAGAATCTTCTCCTGATACTTTTCTACTTGAACATAGGCTCGAGTCAACTGCCTACTGACAGATCGCCAAACATGCCCCTCATTTTCACCTTGGCTTTGGCTTATTCTGTTCCCTGTTTCTGGAAGGTTCTTTCTCCACTTCGGCTTGTTGAAACCTCAATCGCACCCGAATAACTTGTTACATCTGTGAGGGTTTGAATCTATTCGCTCCTATACCGAGGTATCTAGTTAGCTTCAGGTGATGTCTGTTCAGCAGCCTGGTCAGCACCACAGCTGACCTGGTTTTACTCCATTTTTCTCTTCTGCCGTTTGCCTGTCGGCTTGCGTTCAGAGCCTCCTCTCCCCCACGGTGGCTCCTTCAGTCCTCCCCTAGCAGGTAGGTGTGCCTCATACCTTCTTTTGCCTCTTCATGTCTCTATTCTCCACGTTGCCCAGTGCCCTTGGAGGATGACCTGGCTTACGTTCGCGGGCTTCCTTGCCTTCTGTCTTCCACTCGCATTTAGCACCAGCATGAGCTCCGTGGGGGTATTAATTAGATCTTTGTCCTCCATGGGGCACAGCACAGGCTGCCTTCATCCCTCGTCTATGAGGTGACAGCCTCCATATCTCTCTCTGCATTCCAGCAGCTACCCTCTGTAGGCCTAGGGTGATAATGGCCCCACGATACTTAATTATTCCTTGTTTTCCCTACATATGCTCACACTTTTGGAAACAGTCCATGTTTTTAAAAAGTAGAGATACAGTCTCACTCTGTCACACAGGCTAGAGTGCAGTGACGTGATCACAGCTCACTGCAGCCTCAAACTCTTGGGTTCAAGAGATCATCCTACTTGAGCCTCCTGAGTAGCTGGAATTACAGGTGTGCACCGCCAATGGTCCACTTATTAATTACTCCTCAGATTGTCCAGTCTGAGTGTGCTGTCTGCTTCCTGCTGGGACCTTGACTGATATAGCAATCTCGAATCACCCATCTTCACACTACACTGCTCAGCAGGACAAAGGCTGGAGAAAGAAGTCCTCTTTTGGCCATTTTAACAGGAAAGAGAGAGAGTAAGCTTCTTGCCCAGCAAACATCTGTTTATTTCTTTTTTATTTTCATTTATTTATTTCGTGATGGAGTCTTGTTCCCCCTCTGGGTTCAAGCTATTCTTCTGCCTCAGCCTTCCAATAGCTGGAATTATAGGCACACATCACCACACCCAGCTAATTTTTTGTATTACTAGTAGAGATGGGGTTTTACCATGTTGGTCAGGCTGGTCTCGAACTCCTGACCTCAGATGATCTGCCCGTGTCGGCCTCCCAAAGGGCTGGGATTACAGGCATGAGCCCACGAGCCTGGTCCCAGCAAACATCTTGATTCTTTCTGACCTCTGTAATCTGCCTAAACTAATAAGAGACTTTCCTGGTGCCAAGGGTGGGTCATTTCAAGCCAAACTCCACAACTGAAATGGGCAAAGGGTGGTTCCCGCAGAATAGAATCAAGATGCAGCAGTGCTAAACGGAAGAAGGAGAAAATTCTGCACACTCTTCCCAAGTATCTTCTCCTTTGAAGCTTGTCGTTATTCCCCCAACGAGATAAGACACAATGGCCAACAAGATAGGTGTAGTTTCTGCCCTCATGGAGATTATAGTGTAGTTGGAGAAACTATTACTAATTAATTTATTTATTTTGAGACAGAGTCTCGCTCTGTCACCAGGCTGGAGAGCAGTGGTGCAATCTCGGCTCACTGCAACCTCCACCTCCCAGGTTCATGCGATTCTTCTGCCATAGCCTCCTGAGTAGCTGGGACTACAGGTGCGCACCACTATGCCTAGCTAATTTTTGTATTTTTAGGAGAGACAGGGTTTCACCATGTTGGCCAGGATGGTCTCAATTTCTTGACTTTGTGATCCACCTGCCTCGGCCTCCCAAAGTGCTGGGATTATAGGTGTGCGCCACTGCGCCTGGCAACAATTATTTAATTTTTTTTTTTAGACAACTGTAGGGAGAAAATTAAATACACAAATAAAGAATAATGATCTAGGCCAGGCGTGGTGGCTCACACCTGTAATACTAGCATTTTGGGAAGCCAAGATGGGTGGATCATGAGGTCAGGAGTTCGAGACCACCTTGGCCAACATGGTGATATCCTGTCTCTACTAAAAAATACAAAAAATTAGCAGGGCATGATGGTGTGTGCCTGTAATCCCAGCTACTCAGAAGCTGAGGCAGGAGAATCACTTGGACCTGGGAGGCGGAGGTTGCAGTGAGATGAGATCATGCCATTGCACTCCAGCCTGGGCAATAGAGTGAGACTCTGTCTCCGTAAAAGAATAATGATCTATTACATTAAGTACTAGGAAGGAAACAAATGAGGTGCTGAGGGAAGAAAAACATGGATGACCTATTTCAGATAATGTGACCAGGGAAGGCTCCCTCGAGGAGGTGACATGTAAGCTAAGGCTGGAAAGATGAGAAAGAGCCAGTAAGTGATGGGAAAGAACTGGAATTCCAGGCTTTTTTTGAGATGGAGTCTCGTTCTGTGGCCCAGGCTGGAGTGCAGTGGCACAATCTTGGCTTCCTGTAACCTCTGCCTCTGGGTTCAAGCAATTCTACGTTGGCTTCCAGAGTGCCTAGGATTACAGGCACGCACCACTATGTCCAGCTAATTTTTGCATTTTTGGTAGAGATGGGGGTTCACCATGTTGGTCAGGCTGGTCTTGAACTCCTGACCTCAAGTGATCCAGCTGCCTCAGCCTCCCAAAGTGCTGGGATTAGGAAAGAGCCACTGAACCTGGCTGAATTCCAGGAATTCAGAAGTGCACTGGCTAGAGAATGAATAGATGCCAGGTGTGAAGGTACCTATATGAGGCCACGGTGGCTGAAGCAAGGTGGGCAAAGGGTAGAGCCACTTGGGTGAGGCAGGAGAGGTAGGCAGGGCTTCCTGGACCAGTGTTTGGATTCCAACTGGGTGCAGAGAGGAGCCCCTGAAGGATATTCATCAGGAGTGAAACTTAATCTGATTTCTGTTTTAAGATCACTCTGGAAATAGGGGCACTCATTTAGAAGATGCTGTGTTGTCTAGGTGACAGATGGTAGGGATCTAGAGAGGGTGCCAGCTGTGGAGATGGAGAAAACTAAACAAATCAAGCTGTAGACTCAGCATGATGCCTAGCGGCTGGGACGGGGTGGGAGGGAGGTAAAGGAGAAGAGTGTAGAGTAACTCCTCAGTTGCTGGTTTGATTATTGAGTTGTGGTGATGTGGGGGGGAATGGCAATTTGGAGGTCAGTCGCCAGAGGCCACCCAGCATCTCTGGGTCCAAAAGGCAAATTCCAACAGGAGTCTCATTGGCTTCCTTTGAGTCAGATGCTTACCTGGTTCATTAGCTAGGCTGAGGTTGGGAGAGCACACAGGATGACTGTGCTAGGTCCTGCATAAACTTGCTAGCAGCCTACAAGAAAGGAGAAGAGTAGTATGTGAATAACTAGAATCCAAAAAATTGTAAGGCCTGGGGTAGATGCCTTCTGGGATGCCATCCCAGCCTCCAGCCATTTCCCTTTCTCTAGAACCTGTTCCACCTGCCCCGGGGTAGGAGCCAGCTGCAGTGGCTGGCAGGCAGAAAGAGATTCTGCTATAAAAAACCATAGAAATAATAATTAAAAAAAAAAGAACAGCAACAAATGGACAGAGATGGAGTGTGGTTCTGTGCCAAATAATTTACAATCCCAAAATGAGTTTTGTGATATGCCTGCTTTGATTTCTCATTTATTCCAAGTTATCCTATCATTTATATTGTTAGTCTATACAGTTTTTCCCCCCACATATTAGATAGCTTTTGAAAATGGTTTTCAAGGCCGGCTATGGTGGCTCTCACCTGTAATTCCAGTGTTCTGGGAGGCTGAAGTGGGCAGATCACTTGAGGTTAGGAGCTGGGAGACCAGCCTGGCCAACATGGTGAAATCCCATCTCTACTAAAAATGTAAAAATTAACTGGGAGTGGTGGCACCTGCATGTAGTCCCAGGTGCTCAGGAGGCTGAGGCAGGAGAATCGCTTGAACCCGGCAGGTGGCAGTGAATAGAGATCGCGCCACTGCACTCCAGCCTCAGCAACACAGCGAGACTCTGTCTCAAAAAAAAAAAAAAAGGTTTTCAAGTTAATTAGTGTGTATTTAAGTTTTTTGCCTACTTCATAAGCCCTTTGCATCCCTGGAAACGTCTCCACAAACCCTTGTTTGTGAACCAGACTGGGCTGTGAGTATTCTACGACACTGATGTCTACTAATTTACTGGTGCAAATTATTTCTCTGCGTCTATGCTAACTAGATATATAGATATATATGAATGATGAATATATAAAATTTATCAATTCCTCCTTCTATCTTAAAAGATTATTCACGGGGTTGGGAGGAATGGCTCATGCCTGTAATCCCAGCGCTTCAGGAGAGGGCCAGCTGATCACTTGAGGTCAGCAGTTTGAGACCAGCCTGGCCAACATAGTGAAACCCCATCTCTACTAAAAATACAAAAAATTAGCTGAGTGTGATGGTGGGTGCCTGTAATCCCAGCTATTTAGGAGGCTGAGGCAGGAGAATCACTTGAACCCAGGAGGCAGAAGTTGCAGTGAGCCAAGATTGTGCCACTGCACTGCAGCCTGGGTGACAGAGCAAGACTCTGTCTCAAAAAAAAAAAAAAAAGAAAATAGAAAAAGGTTATTTACTGATTCTCAGCTTGATGACCTTGGACAAATTACTTAACTTTCAATTTCTCATGTTTTAAATGAAATTGAGTTATATGTTGAGTTTCAAGTGAAACTCAAATTTCATTTATAAAATGGCAATTATAACAGTACCAACCTCTTAGGATTGTTCTGAGGATTAAATGGGATAATCTGTATAAACCACTGATATAGCTTGGATATTTCCCTCCACTCAGATCTCATGTTGAAATGTAATCCCCTGTGTTGAAGGTGGGGCCTGGTGCGAGGTGTTTGGATCATGGGGGTGGATCCCTCATGGCTTGGTACTGTCTTCATGATGGTGAGTCCTTGCAAGATCAAGTCATTTAAAGGTGTGTGGCACCTCTCCCCACCCCACCCACCTCGCTTCTACTTTCGTCATATGAAGTGCCTGCTCTTGCTTCGCCTCCTACCATGAGTAAAACCTTCCTGAGGCCTCTCCAGAGCAGATACTGAGGCTATGCTTCCTGTTCAGCCTGTAGCACTGTAAGCCCACTTCTTTTCTTTATAAATTACCCAGCCTCTCAGGTATTTGTAACAATGCAAGAATGGCCTAATATAACCACTTAGCACAGTACCTGGCACATGGTAAACCAGGCACTCAATAACAGTTGGCAGCTGTCAAAATGAAGACTGTCTCTAAATACTACCAAGGAGTGATCTTCAAGATACATCATGAAGTGAAGAAAGCAAGGTAGGGCCGGGCGCGGTGGTTCACCCCTGTAATCCCAGCACTTTGGGAGGCTGAGGTGAAGATTGCTTGAGTCCAGGAGTTTGAGACCAGCCTGGGAAACAAACCTCCATCTCTACAAAATATCAAAAAGTTAGCCAGGCATGGTGGCAAGCACCTGTGATCCCAGCTACTTGGGAGGCTAAGGTGAAAGGATCCCTTGAGCTTAGGAGGTTGAGGATGCGGTGAGCCATAATCACATCATTGTACTCCAGCCTGCACAACAGAGTGAGACCTTGTCTCAAAAAAACAGAAAACAAGGTAGAAAAAAGTATATAGAATATGCAACTATATTTGTAAAAGATACATATGTATTTTAAAACGTTAAATCATGATATATCAAGCTGCTTACAGCAATCATACTTTTGCCAGCAGAATTGTTACTCTGTGATTATTGAGTATTTATTGTGGTATGATAAAGCAGTATAATACACGACCTTATAATTCTGTCATTCTCAGAGTTAATGAATACCAGAATTCTCAGTGTGGGAGAAAGCGCATGTAGATATAAGACAGAAGGGGTTAAGTAAAAACGCTATTATCTTAATTTTATTAGTAGTAGTATTAACTTTTGTTTTTTTACACTTGTAACAAAACCGTAGTTGTCCTGATTTTGAATAGGAACCATCAGTATGAATTCAGAATATATTTCCTGGCTCTGTAGAAAGGACCTAGAAACAATGACCAACCCTATAGTAATGAGCACCCCTCACCTCTAGACTGTGGTAGTCATGAGAAATCATTTGGACTCAGAAATCACTTGGAGAAATCCCTTGGACCCAGCGATTTCTCCAAATAGTCCTGGTTCCTTTTTAGTGGGAAAGGGTCTCCAAGTCTTGGGCAGGAAGCATCTGAAATGAACCTGAAAGAACTTGTCATACCAAAGCGTTTGAAACTTTTAAAGAAAACTGAGGTCACGCTG
Organism: Plecturocebus donacophilus; assembly: GCA_004027715.1. Lineage (NCBI taxonomy): Eukaryota > Metazoa > Chordata > Mammalia > Primates > Pitheciidae > Plecturocebus > Plecturocebus donacophilus. Next base: position 11,632 of record PVKP010019084.1, on the reverse strand, counting down.
AAAGGATTCAGGAGCTGACTTGACTGGCCAAAGATGGGGTGATTTAAACATCAACATGGATAAAAACTGCAAGGGATTAAATACATCAAATATATTTAAAGCTATGAATTAATAATATTGCTAAAGAGAAGCGTGTTGTTTCCGTTGCAGGATGCTAGAAGATCAACTCATTATTTTGAATACTGGTAAATAAAAAATTCAAGCATTTATCTTGTTCTTCTGTATGAACTGTACCACTGGGGAATAAAATAGAAGATGAAGAGTGTTTCCTATTTCAGTTTAAGGAACTTGCTGTGTGAGGAACTGTGGAATTAGTCTCATCATTTGACAATCTTTAATGTAGTAAAAGATCTAGCTATTAAGCATGAATTGTTGCTATCACAAAAAAGAGACAATCAGACATGAGGAGCCTTCTGCTAGAGCACATCACTGCCCATGAAGTAGTCTTTTTTTTTTTTTTTTTTTTTTAGACGGAGTCTTGCTCTGTCACCCAGGCTGGAGTGCATTGGCACAATCTCCACTCACTGCAAACTTCGCCTCCTGGGTTCAAGTGATTCTCCTGCCTCAGCCTCTTGAGTAGCTGGGATTACAGGCGTGCACCACCATGCCTGGCTAATTTTTGTGTTTTTAGTAGAGACGGGGTTTCACTATGTTTGTCAGGCTGGTCTCAAACCCTTGACTTCATGTTCCACCTGCCTCGGCCTCCCAAAGTGCTGGGATTACAGGCGTGAGCCACCACGCCTGCCCTGAAGTACAAAAACATGGAACCTGAATCTAAACGAGCCTCTCTTTTCAACAACCAATTTATAGGAATTCAAAGGAGAGGACAGAGGAACACATTAGATGATGCCACCACAGAGTTGTAGTCAGCCAAAACCACACTGTGGGAAACTCTCCAGGCCAAATGCTCTGCTAGACTCAAAAATCAATTTCAATGAAAGAGTTTTGAAAGGGGGCGGGGGAACATACAGATTAAGAGACATATCAATCAATTGCAGATCCTAATTCAAATAAACTCTTTAAAAGCTATCGCTCTAGCTGAGTGAGGTGGTATGCATCTGTAATCCCAGCTACTTGGGAGGCCGAGACAGGAGGATCACTTGAACCCAAGAGTTGGAGACCAACCTGGGCAACATAGCGGGACCTTGTCTGTAAAATATATATATATGTGTGTGTGTGTGTGTGTGTGTGTATACATGTGTGTATATAGATACATATACACAGTAACTTTATAAAGCAATTGGAAATTTAAACTTGGAGTAGATATTTGATTATATTAAATAATCACCATTTATGTTTTTGGATAGGATAATGGAATTTTGAGGAAATATTTATAGATACAATTATATGATATCTAGGATTTGCTTCAAAATAATGCAGGAGGAAGATATAGATGGGTTTAGATGAAGTGAGATTTGGTAGTGGGTGATAAATACTATATGAAATGTTCTTTATGTTATTTTATATTTTTAGATTTCTCTAATAATTTTTTAAAAAGAAAATTCTGGGGAGCAAATCAAAGAAAATAAAATTAAAGTTAGCAGTTATTCCCTCTATTCCCAAACCCTCATCTCCCTCATAGCCCATTAATGTAAAAATTTCCAAAGACTAGCAGTCAATTTGGCCCGTCAAGATTCAATTTTCAAATTCTTCCTTTATAATAAGATCCTATTAATTCCTATGAAAATGAGATCGTCTGGATTTAATGAATTATTCAGACAATTTAAAATGACCCCTTGAAGTTAAATGATAATTGTTTTGATTATACTTTTTTCTAAAATGTCTTATATCATTCTCTGCCATAGGAAATTGGGTTAGTAACAACTTAACTTTTTCTGTTCTTTTAATTTTAGGATTCAGCCATTATTATGAAACCTCAGGCACCGTCGTGGCTGTACTCCAGCCTTGGAAGCTATTTAATTTTCTGGTGTTATTAGTGCTAATTCGAGAGCTCAGAGGCTTTTATTCTTTTCGAGCTGGCAGTCGTTCTGTTTCCTCCCTTCTTGCTGCGGTCAGCATGTCTGCTTCCTCCCTTCCCATGGAATTGTGATCTGTTCTCAGCTCTCCCAGTACCTCCTCTCACAGCCTGACAGGGTGCCCTGTGCAAGTAGGCACACAATAACCATTTCTTCAATTGGAATAAACCTGGGAAGACTGGAAGTTTGCCAGAAGAAACAAAAGAATTAAGCTTGTGAACTCATTAACCTTAATTTTAGACACATCCCTTAAGCTCCTAAATGCAGTTTGGGAATTCATACCTGAGTTCCAAATGGTTGAGGTTGTCAGGGATCGTGGCTGCTGAATTAAGCAGGGAGTATGGCTCTATTATACATAAAAGTGTGTGTTTTCAGGCACACATAATTGCTGCTAATTTGTACCACAGGAAGAATAAAAGTAGCAAATTGACAAAGAAGACCTACCTCTACTTCTTTTACATATATATATATATATATATATATATATATATATATATATATATATAATTGCATTTTAGGTTCTGGAGTACATGTGAAGAACATGCAGAACTGTTGCATAGGTACATACATGGCAATGTGGTTTGCTGCCTCCATCCCCATCCCCTATATCTGGCATTTCTCCCCATGTTATCCCTCCCCAACTCCCTACCCCCCCGCCCCTCCCCTAGTCCCCCCCACAGACCTCAGTGTGTGATGCTCCCCTCCCTGTGTCCATGTGTTCTCATTGTTCAACACTCACCTGTGAGTGACAATATGTGGTGTTTGATTTTCTGTTCTTGTGTCAGTTTGCTGAGAATGATGGTTTCCAGGTTCATCCATGTCCCTACAAAGGACATGAATTCATCATTTTTGATGGCTGCATAATATTCCATTGTGTATATGTGCCACATTTTCCCTGTCCAGTCTGTCATTGATAGGCATTTGGGTTGGTTCCAAGTCTTTGCTATTGTAAACAGTGCTGCAATGAACAAATGTGTACATGTGTCCTTATAATAGAATAATTTACAATCCTTTGGATACATACCCAGTAATGGGATTGCTGGGTCAAATGGAATTTCTATTTCTAAGTCCTTGAGGAATTACCACAGTGTCTTCCACAATGGTTGAACTAATTTACACTCCAACCAACAGTGTAAAAGTGTTCCTATTTCTCCACATCCTCTCCAGCATCTGTTGTCTCCAGTTTTTTTTTTTTTTCTTGAGATGGAGTTTCGCTCTTGTTACCCAGGCTGGAGTGCAATGGTGCAATCTCAGCGCACCGCAACCTCCGCCTCCTGGGTTCAAGCAATTCTCCTGCCTTAGCCTCCTGAGTAGCTGGGACTACAGGCATGCACCACCATGCCCAGCTAATTTTTGTATTTTTAGTAGAGATGGGGTTTCACCATGTTGACCAGGATGGTCTTGATCTCTTGACCTCGTGATCCACCTGCCTCAGCCTCCCAAAGTGCTGGGATTATAGGTGTGAGCCACTGAGCCCGGCCATCTCCAGATTTTTTAATGATCATCATTCTAACTGGCGTGAGATGGTATCTCAATGTAGTTTTGATTTGCATTTCTTTAATGACCAGTGATGATGAGCATTTTTTTGTATGTTTTTTTGGCCTCGTATATGTCTTCTTTTGAAAAGTGTCTGTTCACATCCTTTGCCCACTTTTGAATGGGTTTGTTTATTTTTTTCTTGTAAATCTGTTTTAGTTATTTGCAGATTTTGAATATAAGTCCTTTGTCAGATGGGTAGATTGCAAATTTTTTTTCCCATTCTGTTGGTTGCTGGTTCACTCTAATGACTGTTTCTTTTGCTGTGCAGAAGCTCTGGAGTTTGATTAGGTCCCATTTGTCTATTTTGGCTTTTGTTGCCAATGCTTTTGGTGTTTTAGTCATGAAGTCCTTTCCTATGCCTATGTCCTGAATGGTTTTGCCTAGGTTTTCTTCTAGGGTTTTTATGGTATTAGGTCTTATGTTTAAGTATTTAATCCATTTGGAGTTGATTTTAGTGTAAAGTGTCAGGAAGGGGTCCAGTTTCTGCTTTCTGCACATGGCTAGCCAGTTTTGCCAACACCATTTATTAACCAGGGAATCCATTCCCCATTGCTTGTTTTTGTCAGGTTTATCAAAGATCAGATGGTTGTAGATGTGTGGTGTTGCCTCCAAGGCCTCTGTTCTGTTTCATTGGTCTATAGCTCTGTTTTGGTACCAGTACCATGCTGTTTTGATTACTGTAGCCTTGTAGTATAGTTTGAAGTCAGGCCTCCATCTTTGTTTTATTTGCTTAGAATTGACTTGGCTATGTGAGCTGTCTTTTGGTTCCATATGAAGTTTAAGGTGGTTTTTTCCAGTTCTGTGAAGAAAGTCATTAATAGCTTGATGGGGATAGCGCTGAATCTATAAATTACTGTGGGCAGTATGGCCATTTTCACATATTGATTCTTCCTAACCATGAGCATGGAATGTTTCTCCATCTGTTTGTGTCCTCACTTATTTCGTTGAGCAGTGGTTTGTAGTTCTCCTTGAAGAAGTCCTTTACATCCTTTGTTAGTTGTATTCCTAGGTATTTAGTAGCAATTGTGAATGGCAGATCATTCTTAATTTGGCTCTCTTTAAGTCTGTTTTTGGTGTATAGGAATGCTTGTGATTTTTGCACGTTGATTACTTCTTCTATAATGAAGAATACGTACTCCCAAAATATGTACATCTATTATATATCAACTTAAAAAACAATATCCCTTGATTAAGTACAACCCCTACCTTCATTATAGTATACCAGGATATAAAAGTATTGTTGAGGCCAGCCACGGTGGCTCACGCCTGTAATCCTTGCACTTTGGGAGGCCTAGATGAGTGGATCACTTGAGGTCAGGAGTTCGAGAGCAGCCTGGCCAACATGACAAACCCCATCTCTACTAAAAATATAAAAACTAGCCAGGCATGGTGGTGCACATCTCTAATCCCAGCTACTCAGGAGGCTGAGGCAGGAGAATAGCATGAACCTGGGAAGCGGAGGTTGCAGTGAACCGAGATCACGGCACTTCCCTCCAGCCTGGGTGACACAGCGAGACTTCATCTCAAAAAAAAAAAAAGGATTGTCTATGAAATGCAAAGCTACTTGCTGAAATACTGAAACATAAGCACATTTTTATAAAAGAAGGTGATATATTTAAACTAAAACAGAAACAGGTAAGTTGGGTGGAAGCAAAATTGACCCGTAATCTTAATTTTACTAGTCTTTTCTACTGAAACATTTTACCTATGTTACAAAAACTACTAGAATTAAACTGTGAGATACACCTTAAGTGCATCCTTAGTGGGCAGTTCATTATTTCTCACTAAATAGAGTTTTGCTCAAGCAGAAAGCCTTGGAGTCATCCTAGCTTCCTCTGGGTCTCATCTCACATACAATCCGTCTGTAAATCCTGTTAGCTCTACCTTCAAAATCTATCCAGAATCCAGCTATCTCAATACTTCCACTGCTATGCCCCAATCCAAGTCACAACTCTCTTTTTATTAGCCTCTTATCTGGTCTCCTGCTTCCATCACTGTCTTTTCTGTATCCAGTAGCTGGAGAAACTGTTTATCGGAAGATGATCTCATCACGTCTCTTTCTGTTCAGTATCTTCCAGTGGCTCTTTTGACACATAAGTCCTCATCATGGCCTCTGGCCCTTCCTACTTCTCAGGACTTACTCCTGCATGCTCCTCTCAGCCACTCTACCTGTCACATGGGCCTTCTTTCTGCTCTTTAAACACACAAGAAATATTTCTTAGCTGGGCGTGGTGGTTCATGGCTGTAATCCCAGCACTTTGGGAGGCTGAGGCGGTGGATTATCTGAGGTCAGGAGTTTGAGACTAGCCTGGCCAATGTGATGAAACCCAGTTTCTACTAAGAATATAAAAATTAGCTGGGCATGGTGGCTGGCACCTGTAATCCCAGCTACTCAGGAGGCTGAGGCAGGAGAATTGCTTGAACCTGGGAGGCAGAGGTTGCAGTGGGCCAAGATTGTGCCATTGCACTCCAGCCTGGGTGACAAGAGCAAAACTCTGTGTCAAATAAATAAATAAATAAATATTACTTGAAGAAAGAAATACAATGGTTGCTAAATGAATGAATTTTATAATAATTATAATCAATTACAGTTAGTACCAGCTATATGCTAACCCCACACAGGGAGATGGTCTTTTACCCAACTGGGGTAAACCAGTGGTTCTCAGACTTTACCTGGTGTCAGAATCATCTGTAGGGCTTGTTAAAACCCAGATGGCTGGGTCCCACCTCCAGAAAATTTACATTTCTAATAAGTTTCCAGGTGATGCCAGTCCAGGCATACACTTTGGCCTAAAGATTCTAGCCTGGAAGGGCAACTGGCCATTCTGAGGAGAGATTTGGCAGATTGTGGCCTGGTATTCCTTTCTGCCTCCCTGAGTGAAAAGATTAATTGCAGATGTGTTTGGGGGAAGAAATTCTGGACCTCATTTTTTGATACTTAGCCACAGGGTGGCCCCCTAGTTCCAATAATTACTCTAAGCCCCCACTCCCCCCCCATTAAAACACCTTTTGTTGTTTGGAGAATTTCCAAGCCATTTCTCTCTCTTTTTTTTGTTTGAGACAGAGTCTCACTCTGTCGCCCAGCCTGGAGTGCAGTGGCACAATCTCGGCTGACTGCAACCTCCTCCTCCCAGGTTCAAGTGATTCTCATACCTCAGCCTCCCAAGTAGCTGGGATTACAGGTGTGTGCCACCATGCCTGGCTAATTTTTTTTTCTTTTCTTTTGGTATTTTTAGTAGAGGTGGGGTTTGCCATGTTGGCCAAGCTGGTCTTGAACTCCTGATCTCAAGTGATCTGCCTCCCAAAGTGTTAGGATTACAGGCGTGAGTCACCATGCCTGGCCTCTCTCTCTTTCTCTTTAAATATAGCTCTAAGGCCACTAGTTTGTTAATCACAACAGGCCAGCCCTCTCATGGGATACGGTGGTGGTTTCCTCAGTAATGCAGGACCCTGGCTCTGTTGATAGTGACTGTCGTCTTAGATAGAAATGGCATAGAAAAGTAGGTTTGTAAGTCGGAGATGACATGATAACAGAAAATGAAAGGAGATTTTAGCCCCAGGAAGGACCCACGCATAGGACAAACCCTTTTGTTGCCCATGGTACTCTGCACAGGAGGTACGCCCCCAAAACCTCACCCAGAAGCTCCTCCAAACCCCCCATCGCTGCAGTGGAGAGGAGAGGACCTTTCTTTCGTCTTCTAGCTGCCCTTCATCTCACTCCCAGACAGGTAAGAGGGCTGAGGACTGGTAGGAGTGAGCGACAAGGACGGAGGGCTGAGGGCGGCAGATGCCACCTTCCTGGGCTGTCACCCCTGGACTGGTGTTGGAATCTGAAAAGTGGGGAGTGGGGCTGGCAGCCACGGACAAAGTGATGAGTGCAGGGAGTAGGCCCAATCTGCGACCTACGGTCCTCCCTCCCTCCCCTCCACACCTGTCCTCCTGCTTCTCTTTCTCTGTAAAGCAAAACCCAATTCCAAACATTAACAGAGCATGGAAAAGGCTTCCAAGTAAAAACGTGCAAAAGTTGAAAATAGCCTTCCACGTTTATATGGGAGGTTCCAGGCTGGGCACGGTGGCTCACACCTGTAACCCCACACTTTGGGAGGCTGAGGCAGGTGGATCACGAGATCAGGAGTTCGAAACCAGCCTGGCCAACATGGTGAAACTCTTTCTACTAAAAATACAAAAATTGGCAGACACCTGTAATCCCAGCTACTCAGGAGGCTGAGGCAGGAGAATTGCTTGCACCCGGGAGGCAGAGGTTGCAGTGAGCTGAGATTGCACCATTGCACTCCAAACGGGGCAACAAGAGCGAAACTCTGTCTCAGGAAAAAATAAAAATAAAAAAGGAGTTTCCACTCCCAGAAAGGTAATGACGACTATATAAAATTCCAAATGGCATTTTGTCCACTAGCCACATTCTTCAATAACACAGTCTTAGCAGTTGTACATGTTATTCACAGGTGAGGAGGCAGTAGATCTTTTTTCCCAACGAGGTCTCATTGAGGATATAGATAGGCTGCTTCAGATACTATTGGTAATTTTAATCGTTTCAGTTTTATAAAATGTATGAGACCTATACTTCTTATCACAAATATCATTACTTTCATTTATCTGTTTTCCACTCATTTGAGAGAGGAGAAAGAGGAGTGGAATAAAAGAACAAAGGCAGTGCAATAAAACAAATAGCTGTTAAACAAATATTGCTCAACAAAGTTGGTGGCGGACAGAAACAGACCCACCGGCTGGTAGGCAGCAGCATGATGAGAGGGTTTGAAGTATTCATTCACAAAGCCTGCCTTTGTCATGTAATAGGCACTTAGGGGAATCCAGACCTTGTCTGGAATAGGGGGATGAGTCGTGTAAACAGGAGCGGTTCCAGACCCCACAGGTTGGCTACCCAAAGCCCAGTTGACTCGCATCAGGTGTACCTTCCTGAGCTACGCAGGCTGAACACCACAAACTGCTTTTCCAGACTTCCTTGCAGGTCTGTGAAGCAGAACACCTGTGTAGAACTCAGAAGCTGCAGCTGAGAAGGTGGACGTGGGCCCCATGGGGTGGAGCCTGCTGGGAGGTCTGATTGGGGTAGCTCTGAGGGAGGTTCCACTGCCTGGTTCCTAATGTCACAGGTGTGGGCAGCAGCTGCCGAGGAACTGCGGTTAGAAGTTCTAATACTCAGAACTCTTAACTGCATTGTTCCCGGCTACTAGCCACCCACCTGCTTCCCTATCCCTCCCAGAGATTCTATACATTCCTTAATTCTTCCCTGTTATCAATGCTTTTCTGCTTTGATGTCTATACTTGGGATACTTACCAAGAAAGTACTCTAACCAAATTAGAGATACTCAGCATGGGCTTGAGGAAGATGTGTTTTCTTTTCTTCTTCTTTGTTTTTGAGATGAAATCTCACTCTTGTCCCCTAGGCTAGAGTCCAATGGCACCATCTCGGCTCACTGCAACCTCCACCTCCCGGGTTCAAGCCATTCTCCTGCCTCAGCCTCCCAAGGAGCTGGGATTACAGGCACTCGCCACCATGCCCAGCTAATTTTTGCATTTTTTAGTAGAGACGGGGTTTCACCATGTTGGTCAGGCTGGTCTCGAACTCCTGACCTCAGGTGATCCTCCTGCCTCGGCCTCCCAAAGTGCTGGGATTACAGTCATGAGCCACTGCACTTGGCAGGAAGATGTGTTTTGACATCATCTTCTCCAAATCTCTTGAAGTTTGTGACAAGTTGTCTTTTGCTACACTTCTACTTTCTGTTGACAGTTTTGACCTCTTCCACCATTTACCCTGATGTTCAGCTGATTTTTGCCCTCTGTTCCCTCATCCAGTTCTCCAAGATGTTCATTCTGACATCCAGCCTGACACTTCCTTTGCACTTTTGTGGCACCTCTAGCACTGTCACTTGCCTGGTTTTTGATAGCTGATACCATGAGCAAACAAATACCATGGGGAAATAAATGTGTCAATTTGCATGACTTGAAATGCAGGAACAAAGCAGAAGTGCACACCGACCCAGAGCTTACAGTATGGCATGCCACAAGAGCTTGCATTGGCCAAAAGCGTGCGAGAATACTCACTATGGCTGATGCGTGTTGTAAAAAATCTGCATGAACTCTGTTCTTCAGTGCTGCAATTTCTGATGTGAACAGTACCATCAGCTTTACACAGACAGTACTCAGTGTGGTATACGTACTTTTATTGTGCAAAAGGGCAGATGGCAGAAAGTTTGAATATAGGGAAATTGAGAGTCACCTGGAGATGCTTCACGTAAATAGCACTAACTAGAGAGGAAGAGAAGCGATTGGTGCTAAGAAAGCAACGTGAAGCGGCCAATCTAGGGTTTGCAGCGTTCGTTGTGTGTTATTATAGAATCGCCTGGGCTGTTTTTAAATTTTACTTATTGATTGATTGATTGATTGACGGAGTCTTGCTTTGTCACCCAGGCTGGACTGCAACGGTGTGATCCCGGCTCACTGCAACTTCCACCTCTGGGAATCAAGCGATTCCCCTGCCTCCGCCCACTGAATAGCTGGGATCACAGAGGCCCACCACCACACCTGGCTAATGTTTTTTGTATCTTTAGTAGAGATGGGGTTTTGCCATGTTGGCCAGGCTGGTTGACCTCAGGTGATCCGCCTGCCTCAGCCTCCCAGTGCTGGGATTACAGGTGTAAGCCACTGCACCCGGCCTGGGCTCTTTTTAAAAATGCCAAAATATGGCAAAAAACAAAACAAAAATAAAGAAGAAAGTGAGGAGAAGGCCAGGGAAGTTTAAAGGATCCCAGGATTCCACCCACCTTACTGACTGTAGTGGTGTATTGGCTTTTAAAATTAATTAATTAATTTATTTATTTTTGAAAGAAAGAAAAAGAGAAAAAAGGAGAAAGAGCAAATGAAAGAAAAAAAAGAATGAAAGAGAGAAAGAAAGAGGAAGAGAAAGAGGGAGAGAGAACAGCATTCTTGTTTTATTGCCCAGGCTAGAATGCAGTCTAAAAATGGTATTAAAAACCTCTTTTATGCCAATTATTGTGCTTAACAATGGAGACATGAAGGAATAGGGGATGAAAATAACAAATAAGCAGCCAACCAATATTTTATTTAAACCTGTGAAATGCTATGCAGTTGCTGAGGAGTGATTTATTTCCAATTATGTGGTCACTTTTAAAATAGGTATAATGTGATACTGAGAAAAATGTACGTTTTGTGGATTTGGGGAGGAGAGATCTGTAAATATTTGTTAAGTCTAGTTGTTCCAGGTCTGAGTTCAAGTCCTGGATATCCTTGTTAATTTTCTATCTCATTGATCTGTCTAATATTGACAGTGTAATGTTAAAGTCTCCCACTATTATTGTGTGGGAGTCTAAGTCTCTTTGTAAGTCACTAAGAACTTGCCCTATGTATCTGGGTGCGCCTGTAATGGGTGCGTATATATTTAGTATCGTTAGCTCTTCTTGTTGCATTGATCCTTTCACCACCATGTAATGTCCCTCTTTGTTTCTTGTGTTCTTTGTTGTTTTAAAGTCTGTTTTATCAGAGACGAAAATTGAAGCTTCTGGTAATGCTAGCTGGCTGTTTTGCCCATTAGTTGATGTAGATTCTTCATCATGGTGATGCTCTTTACCTTTTGGTATGTTTCTGGAATGGCTGATACTGGTTGTTCCTGTCCATGTGTAGTGCTTCTTTCAGAAGCTCTTGTAAAGCAGGACTGGTGGTGATGAAATCTCTGAGTACTTGCTTATTTGCAAAAAAATTTATTTTTCCTTCACTTATGAAGCTTAGTTTGGCTGGATATGAAATTCTAGGCTGAAAGTTCTTTTCTTTAAGGATGTTGAATGTTGGCCCCCACTCTCTTCTGGCTTGTAGGGTTTCTGCTGAGAGATCTGCTGTGAGTCTGATGGGCTTCCCTTTGTGGATGACCCGACCCTTCTCTCTGGCTGCCCTTAGCATTTTCTCCTTCATTTCAACCCTGGTGAATCTGACGATTATGTGCCTTGGGGTTGCTCTTCTTGAGGAATATCTTTGTGGTGTTCTCTGTATTTCCTGGACTTGAATATTGGCCTGCCTTGCTAGGTTGGGGAAGTTTTCCTGGATAATATCCTGAAGGGTATTTTCCA
>PVKP010019083.1:22997-43212 GCA_004027715.1 Plecturocebus donacophilus | reverse complement strand
ATATTTATATATAATATATATAATAATATAATATATATAATATTTATAATATAAATATAAATTATATTATATTATATACTTTATATAAATATATTATATATTATATACTTTATATAAATATAATACAAATATAATATTTGTATAATATTTGTATTATATTTATATAAATATATATCTTTAAAACCTAACTCCAAATTTTTCTCTTAGGTGGGCTCATGAATTCTTTTCATTGTTTAAACAAATTTGAGCTGGAGCTATGCCTTCTCTAGTTTAGACAATGACTTCTAAACAACATGAAACCAGAGAGCCCTGAGAGATCAAAGGCTGTACAGAATCCCAGCACTTGAAGATTCTTTAAGAAGTGATTTTCACTGAAGCAAAGACCACTTACTGGCCACCACACCATGTCCCCTCCAGCCAGGAAGTAGCCTTTCACTGTGTCTCTTTTGGTCTTCACTGTGGACTGAAAAAAAGAAGAGAGGTGGGTGAGGGAGTCGTTAGCAATAAGATGCATCTCAAAATGGCCAAGGCCAGGGATTGCAAACTGGGAGTCCTGAGGGCCGGATTCAGATACCAAATATATTTTGTTTCTCCCACAATTTTAAGAAAATTTTAATTTGGGTGTCTTTAAAACTCTTCAGGTCAACACAGCCCCTGCCACTTGTTGCTACAAAGATTTATTTTATGATAACCTACTTGGTCTCCCTAGACATTTGAGTCTCAGGCTCATGACTTGACTGTGATAGTTTATAACTGGTACCATTTATTGAGTGTTTATTATGTGCTAGACACTGTGCCAAGCACTTTATATGCAATACCTCATTTAATCCTTACCAACCCATGTGAGGTTGGTGTCATTAGGCCAAAATGATAGAGGAAGAAACTGAGGCTCATGTCTCAGTATGTTTTGCACTGCTATAACAAAATACCCCAAACTGGGTACTTTTTAAAGAACAGAAATTTGTTTCTTACAATTCTGGAGACTGGAAAGTCCAAGATCAAGGCACCAAGAGGTTTGGTGTATAGTGAGCGCCTGTTCCTCATAGATAGTACCTCCTCTGTGTCTTCACATGCCAGAGGAATGGAAGGTGGGGGGAAGGGGGGTGGGTGGTAAAACTAGTTTCCTTGAGCTTCTTTAATAAAGTCTCTAATGTCATTCATGAGGGCTCAGTTCTTTTGACTTAATCACCATTTAAAGGCCCCATCTGTTAATACATTGGTAATTAATTTTCTCTTTTTTCTCTTCCTTCCTTTCTTTCTTTCTTCCTTTCTTTTTTCTTTTTCTTTCTTCACTTTTTCCTTTCCTTTCTTTTCCTTCCTTCTCTTTCTTTCTTTTTCCTTCCTTCCTTCCTTTCTTTTCTTTTCTTTCACTGGTTCTCTCTGTCACCCAGGCTGGAGTGCAATGGCATGACCATGGCTCACTACAATCTTGAACTCCTAGGCACAAGCAGTCCTCCTGGCTCAGCCTCTCAGGTACCTGGGACGACAGGCATGTGCCACCATGCTCAACTAATTTTTGTGTTTTTTGTAGAGATGGTATCTCACTATGTTGCCCAGGCTGCTCTTGAACTGCGCTCAAGCAATCTGCTCATTTCAGCCTCCGAAAGTGCTGAGATTATAGGTGTGAGCCACTGTGCCTGACCTTTTGTCTCAAACGTTAATGTCCTTAATATATAAAGGGCTCCAGGAAATTGGTAAGAAAATGAAGAAGAACTTAATAAAAATAAGGCAAAAGATATGAAGCCATAGTTCACATAAAGGAAATACAAGTGGTGTTTAAACGTATGTAATGGGACCCAGCCTCATTTTTTATAAGATAAATGCATATTAACAATACTTTGAGATATTATTTTTCCTAGTCTGAAAAAAGTGAGTTTGACAATACATTGTTGGCGAGAATGTGACAAAACAGACTTTCTCATTATTTCTGATGTATACCCCCAAGGAGTGCAATTTGACACAAACTAGCATAATCACAAATGTGTATATTCTTTAACCGGACAATTCTGCTACAGGGAATTTATCCTATATTATAGCTACACTCCCAAATAATTAGTGTACAGAGTGTGTTATTTATTTATTTATTTAGAGATGGAGTTTCATTCTTGTTGCCCAAGCTGGAGTGTAATGGTGCCATCTCAGCCCACTGCAACCTCTACCTCCCAGGCTCAAGCGATTCTCCTGCCTCAGCCTCCCAAGTAGTTGGGATTACAGAGGCCCACCACCATGCCCAGCTAATTTCTGTATTTTTAGTAGAGATAAGGTTTCACTATGTTGGCCAGGCTGGTCTCAAACTCCTGATCTCAAGTGATCTGCCCACCTCGGCCTTCCAAATTGCTGGGATTACAGATGTGAGGCTCCACACCCAGCCAGGGTTTGCTTATTTTAGTATAGTTTGTTATAGTAAGAGATTGGAAACATTCCAAATGACCCTCAGCTGGAGACTAGTTTAATAAATTGCAATACAACCATCTAAGGAAATATTGTGCAACTTTAAAGAAGATAAGGAGTGTCTATGTGCTAATGTGAAAAGATATCAAAAACATACTGAGAAGTCATAAGTAGCAAGTTAAAAACAGTATAAGCTATCTTCTGTTTAAGAAAGCAGGAAATATGCATATTAAAATTTGCTTGGATTTGCAAAAAGACATTTGAACAATACGCTAATGTACTAATAAGATAATAATAGTAGTTACTTTGATAATATTGAGACTTTTCATTGCTTGTCATAAGTGATTTTTATTTTTGAACCACGTGACTGTATTGCCTTTTAAATTTTTCTTTAAAGTAAAAAAAAAAAAAAGTTGGGCTGCTTGTAATCCCAGCACTTTAGGAGGGCAAGATGGGAGGATTGCTTGAGCCCAGGAATTTGAGACCAGCCTGGGCAACATACTGAGACCCCATTTCTACAAAAAATTTAAAAATTAGCTACCTGGGAGGCTGAGGTAAGAAGATCCCATGACCCCAAGAAGTCAACGCTGCAATGAGCTATGATCACCACCACTGCATTCTAGTAGCCTGGACAAGAGACAGATCCCATCTCAAAAAAAAAACAAAAACAAAAAACAAAACAAAATAAAAAAACATGAGCTTCAAAGTAAGGGAGATAGCTCTCCTCCTAACTTACTTACAGGATGAGGATCTTAAATTCTTTGTGTCTCTGTTTCTTTCCTTATCTGTGAAATGGGTATCATAATAGCATCTTTCTCATAGGGGCCTGTGAAAATTACATGAGAAACGTAAGTGAAAATGCTTAACACAGTGTCTGACAATAGTCCACACCCAATGTATGTTTAAAATTTTAGAGTTCTGATTACTCTATAACCTTATGTTACTTTCTTCCGCTCTCAGTATCTTAGCTCCGAAAGGATGAGGTTAACTCAAGACCTCTGAACAGACATATCCTTCTCTCTTCATCCCCCATCCCCCAGTGGCCTTGCTTACCCATAGTCCAACAGCCAGGACAAAGAGGAAGTACAGCACCAGCACCGCGATGTCCCCAGCCTCCAAGCCCTTCTGGGGAAAGGCATCCAGGGGATCTGACGGTGGAGGCTGAGGGCTACTGGTGCCGCTCTCCATGGTCCTGAACGAGCCCTCTGGATCCTGAGGAAGTGCAAATGCCAGTCAGATGCCAGATCCTCACATCGCTCTTCTCACCCTTTCTATAGCTACCTCACTGGGCCATTTATGAAAGAGGACCCATGTGGAGGGATGTGTGGTGGAGACAGATCTTCAGAGAAGACAGATCCATCCATCCATCCACCCACTCATTCATTCAACAAATTTTCATAATGAAGTCACATCAAATCTGCAATTTTGTCACTCACTTGGCAAAATGGAAAGAAGCCTGAACAATTGAAATAGCACAGCCTTGTACTATTTGATGAGAAACGAGAAGGCAGACAGGGAGGTTATTCTGGAGATAGTGACTCAGGCCTGAGACCATTCATAGGCAGGGGTTAGTCCATTCCTGCTGCTATAATAAAATACCTTAGACGGTGTAATTTGTAAATAACATAAATTTATTGCTCACAGTTCTGGAGAAAGTCCAAGATCAAGCTGTCAGCAGATTCAGTGTCTGGTGAGGGCTTGTTCCTTACAGATGGTACTTTCTAGCTATGTCCTCACGTGGCAGAGGGATGGGTCAAGCTGGCTCCCTCAAACCTTCTTTATTTATTTATTTAGAGACAAGGTCTCACTTTGGTGTCCAGACTAGAGTGCAGTGGCACAATCACTTCTCTTTTCTTTTCTTTCTTTTTTTTCATTTTGTTTTCTTTTTCTTTTTTCTTTTTTTTTTTTTTGAGACCGAGTTTTGCCCTTTCACCCAGGCTGGAGTGCAGTGTGTAATCTCTCAGCTTACTGCAACCTTTGCCTTCCGGTTTCAAACGATTCTCCTGCCTCAGCCTCCTGAGTAGCTGGTATTACAGGCAAGAGCCACCATGCCCAGCTGATTTCTGTATTTTTAGTAGAGGTTGTGTTTCAGCATGTTGGCCAGGCTGGTCTCGAACTCCTGGCCTCAAGCAATCCACCCGTCTGGGCCTCCCAAAGTGCTGGGATTACAGGCATGAGCCACTGTGTCCAGCCCCGACTTTTTCTTTTCTTTTTTTAACAGACAAGAGTTTCACTCCATTACTCAGGCTGTAGTACAGTGGCACAATCACAGCTCACTGAAACCTCGACCTCCTGGGCTCAAGAGATCCTCCTGCCTCAGCCTCCCAAGTAGCTGGCTCTATAGCTGCACCACCATGCCTGGCTAGTTTTTTGTTTTGTTTTGTTTTTTGTTTTTGTTTTTTTAAGAGATGAGGTCTCACTATGTTGCTCAGGCTGGTCTCAAACTCCTGGGCTCAAACAGTGCCCCCAACTCGCCTTCCCAAAGTGTTGAGATTATAGGCATGAGCCACCACACCTGGCCTCTTTTACAAAGGTGCTAATCCATTCATCGGGGCAGAGTCCTCATAACTCTAACCCTCCCGAAAGCCCGCCTCTTAATATTATTGCATTCGGGATTTAGGTTTCAATGTAAAAATTTGGGGGCAGAGGGATATGCACATTCAGACCATAGCAGAGGGAGTAGATTAGAGAAACAATTTGGAGGCCAGGTGTGGTGGCTCAAGCCTATAATCCCACCACTTTGGGAGGCTTAGGCAGGAGGATCACTTGAGCCCAGGAGCTTGAGGCTGCAGTGAGCTATGATCGCCCCACTGCACTCCAGCCTGGGAGGCAGAGCAAGACCTTGCCTCAAAGAAACAAACACAAAAAGACTAACCTAACCTAACCTTTCTCTGTGCAAGAAAGTGGGAGGGAGGCCAAGAGTTGGAGACTCCCTTTCAGGGTCAGGGTGGAGGCGCTCAAGGGAGGTTCCAAGCAGGAAAAGCATTCTGGCAGCTTTGGGAGGCAGGGGCAAGGGGGACCCTTGTGGGTTGTCTCAAATGTGAATAAGTAGTGTTCTTATCAGACTTTACAGGGGAGGAGGCTGGCACAGTGGCTGATGCCTGTAATTTCAGCCCTTTGAGAGGCCAAGGCAGGAGTATCACCTGAGGTCAAGAGTTTGAGACCAGCCTGGGCAACATGGTGAACTCCCATCTCTACTAAAAATGCAAAAAAATTAGGTAAGTGTGGTGGTAAGCACCTGTAATCTCAGCTGCTCAGGAGGCTAAGGCAGGAGGATCGCTTGAACCCAGGAGGCGGAGATTGCAGTGAGCCATGATTGTGCCATTGCATTCCAGCCTGGGGGAGAGAGTGAGGCTCTGTGGTGGGGAGGGGAAGACTTTACAGGGGGAGTGATGGTTCTGAGAGATTAAGTCGTGTCCAAAGTCACATGGCTGACAAGTGACAAAGCCAGGACTTGAATCCAGTCTGATTTCAGAGCCTGTGTTTTCAAACACTTCAACCTGCTGCTCCAAAACAGGATTTGGGGGAAGATGAGGAGCAGAAAAGTACAGGAAGCAGGTTTAGGTGGAGGTTGATGCTGACCTGGGGAGTGGGGCAGAGGGAGGAAGAAGGAGAGGTGGTGGCTGCCTGGTGAACCAGCCCTCCCCGTCCCCACCCGCCCCTTCCAGACCTCTGCCTGCCAGGCACCGAGAGAGCGGTGGGAGCAGCTCCAGCAGATAAACAAGTTATTCATCACCGCCGTGGGGCCCACAGCCAGTGAGGCTGGCACCGATTCTGAGCTCTTCCTGAGTCTCCGGGAGGTGGGGCCCAGCCAGGGGCCACAAGAGACGTGGCTCCATCTTCATGGTGGAGACAGGAACAGCGACCGAGGATGCTGTGGAGCCTCGGCCACAGGCTCCCAGGAGGAGCCCTTGATGCGCTCCGCCTTCTGCAAATCCATGCAGTAGGTACACTGAGAATTGGCCCTAATGTTTAGTGAGCACAATTTCTATTTGAGTGTCAGGCATGGAACACAGCCCTTTGAGGCAAACGTGATTCCACCTCTATTTCACAGGTGGGAATCAGAGGCACAAGAGGGGAAACTGAGCCTAACTCAGGCATGGCTGTGCTACTTGCTTCTAGGCCACATTCAGTGCCATGGTTGGGATCCCAACCCAGGTTCGAAGTTAGCCACTCCTGGCTGGGCTGTCTTTCTTTCCTCCCTCCCTTTTCCCCTTCATTCTCTCTTTCCCTCCCTCTGGCTCTATTTCTTTCCCACAAATATTTATTAGACACTAGCTGTGTGCCAGGCTCCATGCCAGGCCCTGGGGACTCAGTGGAACATTTATTAGTCACCAGCTGTGTGCCAGGCTCCATGCCAAGCCCTGCAACTCAGTGGAACATATTAGTCACCAGGTGTGTGCCAAGCTGTGTGTTAGGTCTTGTGACTCAGTGGAACAAATGTTATTAGGCATCAACTATGTGCCAGGCTCTGTAGCATGCTCTGGGGACTCAGTGAAACAGACATTTATTAGGACCCAGCTAGGTACCAAGCTCTGTGCTAGGCCCTGGGGACTGAGTACAACAAACATTATTAGTTACCAGCTGTGCACCATGCTCTGTGCTAGGCCCTGGGGACTCAGTAGAACAAACATTTATGAGGCACCATCTGTGCTCCATGCTCTGTACTAGACCCTGGGGTAAGTAGAACAAACGTTTGTTAGGCACCAGCCATGTGCCATGCTGTGTACTAGGCCCTGGGGACTCAGTGGAACATTTATTAGGCACCAACTGTATGCCATGCTCTGTGCTAGACTCTGGGGACTCAATAGAACATTTATTAAGCACCAGCTGTGTGCCATGCTCTGTGCTAGGCCCTGGGGATTCAGTGGAACAAACATTTATTAGGCACCAGCTGTGCTCCATGCTCTGTACGAGGCCCTGGGAACTCAGTGGAACATTTATTAGACACCGGCTATGTGCCAAGTTTTGTGCTGGCCCTGGGGACTCAGTGAAACAAACATTTATTAGGTACCAGCTGTGTGCCAAGCTCTGTGTTTGGTGTGAAGGACAAATCAATGAAAAGCATAGATTTGGCCACACCCTCTGGGTTTTCATCTCAGTCCCCTGGCCCTGTGTGTACCTGGACCCACTCAGTAAAACGACCCCAGGCACCCTCTGTCCCTTGCATGGTGATGCTTGGCTCCCAGTCTGCCTCAGAAGGGCCTAGCTGGGGCTGCCTCCTTCTTTACCTCTTGTGAAGAACCCTCCCTGTGTGTGGGGAGGATCCACGGCAGCTTGTGTTACAACAAAGGCTTTGTTGGCAAGAACAGCCTACCCTTGAGGTCGCTAAAGCACAAAAGGAAGCTCAGTGGAGCAGGGACTTCTCTCATCCTTTCCTTTTGGCCGCTGACATAATTTGCTATGGTAGATGTGAAAATTTTCCACACTCCAGGAGATGTCAAAATTTTCCACACCCCAAGAGATGTGAAAAATTTCCACACCCCAGTGCAAGGAAAAGATCAGAAAACAGGTTCCCAGGCCACATGTGTAGGAGGTGAGCTCTGGTTGTATTCGCCTCATTTCATGCCTTAGGCTGGCTTCTGGATGTGCATTATTCTTTATAACTTTTGTGTGTCTGAAGCATTTCACAATGAAAGAAAAAGGAGGCAAAGAAACCGAACACAATTTATAGCATGAAGCCATCTGTGTATATTAGAAGCACTCAAAGACACAAAATAGTACTATTTTGCCAGAGCGCAGGCATATTTCCAGACCAATATCAAACACATAGAGGGGGAGGCAGGACTTGGGGGAGAAAAGGGAGAGAGAGAGAGAGAGAGACAGAGACAGAGAGAGAGAGACAGACAGAAAGAGAGAGAGAAACAAGAAATTCCCTGCCCTGAACAAAAATAACAATGACTAATTACAAATTTTAGTTATGAGCAACAGACTCTCGAGGAAATAGACATGTCGCGGTAAAGTGTAAATACTTTGAAACTGCACTGCCCCGACTCAACTCCGAGCTTTATCTCATATGAGCTGCAAGAGAGTGGGCAGATCACCTCCCTGAGGCTCAACTTCCCATCTACAAAATAAGGTTAATAATTAGACATACGTCACGGGTTTGTTAAAAGCAGTAGGCATGTTCATCATATGTGTGACGTGATTAAATACAGAACACTTGGTCTGTTCTTGTCCACTTTACAAAACCATTTTTTTTAAAAAAGAGAGCATGACTTGGGAGGCTGAGGCAGGAGGATTGCTTGAGCCCAGGAGTTTGGGCGGTTTGTGTGTGGGGAGGGGGTGTTGTGTGTGTGTGTGTGTGTGTGTGTGTGTGTATGTGTGTGTGTTTGTGTGTTTTGACAGAGTCTCACTCTGTCTCCCAGGCTGAAGTGTAGTGGTGCAATCTTGGCTCACTGCAACTTCCGCCTCCTGGCTTCAAGAAATTCTCTTGCCTGAGCCTCCCAGGTAGCTGGGATTACAGGCATCTGCTACCATGCCCAACTAATTTTTTGTGTGTATTTTTAGTAGAGACATGATTTCACTATGTTGACCAGGCTGGTCTCAAACTCCTGACCTCAGGTGATCTGCCTGCCTTGGCCTTCCAAAGTGCTGGATTACAGGCATGAGCCACTGCCCCAGGCCCAAGCCCAGGAGTTTGAGACTAAAGTGAGCTATGATTGTGCCACTGCATTCCAGCCTAGGGGACAGAGTGAGACCCTATCTCTAAAAACAATAAAAATAAAAAAAAAGAGTATAAACTAGGCCGGGTGCAGTGACTCATGCCTGTAATCTCAGTGCTTTGGGAGGCTGAGGCAGGTGGATTGCTTGAGGTCCAGAGTTCGAGACCAGCCTGGCCAACATGGTGAAACCCTGTCTCTACTAAAAACACAAAAATTAGCAGAGTGTGATGGTGGGCACCTGTAATCCCGGCTACTCGGGAGGCTGAGGCAGAAGAATTGCTTGAACCTGAGAGGCAGAGGCTGCAGTGAGCTGAAACCACCACTGCACTCTAGCCTGGACAACAGAGTGAGACTCTGTCTTAAGGAAAAAACAATGCATAAACTTTGTGGTCAGGCAAACCTTGGCCACTGATGCACATGAATCACGTTTTGAAGTCACAACCCCTCTAAGAGACACGACTCTGATTAACTCCATTGCACAGGTGAGGAAAACAAAGCTGAGGCCAGGTCTAAGGCTACACTGCTAGTAAATGACTGAACCAGGGCTCCAACCCAGGTTTAACTCTAGAGCTCCTAACTGTTCTGAGACACATGGACCTTGGTGGGGAAAATTCCAGATGTGATAAGGACTGGCACGGGTCATGCCCCCCAGGCGGGAAGCCACTCACGCCCTTTCCTACCACTCCTGGGCTGCAGCGGAGCTGACTGCCTCCTCCACTGCAACAAGCTGTGCGTGGCCTGGCCTGGGTCTAGGGAGGCTGGTGGAGGCCACCCTAAAGGAGGGAAAGGGTCAATCCTGGAAGGCAGTGAGGGGCTGTCAGGGACTAGAACTGCAGGAAGAAGGAGCTAAATGACCACCCCTGCCCGCCCACCATCAGTTGATGCCATGGGGTTCATAGAAACAGAGAGGTCTCTAGAAAAATGCCAAAAAGACAGATCCTGGTTGGGCTTAATGGCTCATGCCTGTAATCCCAGCATTTTAGAGGGTTGAAGCGGGAAGATCAGGAGAGCCAGGAGTTCAAGACCAGCCTGGGCAATGGAGTGAGACCCTGTCTCTACCAAAAATTTTAAAAACTAGCTGGGCATGGTGGTACGTGTCTGCAGTCCTGGCTATTTGGGAAGCTGAGGCAGGAGGATTTCGTAAACCCGAGAGGTTGAGGCTGTAGGAAGTTATGATTGCACCACTGCACTCCAGACCCTGTATCAAATAATAAATAAATAAAGACGTCCCAGGATGTGAGGTGGAAGCAGAGGCCAGGATCACCCCTAGTCTATGAGGAAGAGCCACAGCTTCAGGTACCTGAAAGAAATCCTAGGCACAGCAAGGCGGGGCAGCGTTCCCTGAATGGTCCACAGCAGGGTGACAGGGCGTGGGCCCAGTGAGTGCAGGGGGCCCAGCAGAGCGTTCTCCACCTGCCCCGCCCTTTCAGGGATGACCTTGTCTATTCTAGAGAGAACAGACATCACAGAGCACCTTCTGAGCCCAGACCTGCGCATCCAAATGCCAATTTGGCATCGCTCATGGATACTTATTTTTTCGAGGCAGAGTCTTGCTCTGTCGCCCAGACTGTAGTACAATGGTGAGATCTCGGCTCACTGCAACCTCTGCCTCCTGGGTTCAAGCAATTCTCCCACCTCAGCCTCCTGAGTAGCTGGG
Organism: Plecturocebus donacophilus; assembly: GCA_004027715.1. Lineage (NCBI taxonomy): Eukaryota > Metazoa > Chordata > Mammalia > Primates > Pitheciidae > Plecturocebus > Plecturocebus donacophilus. The sequence continues at coordinate 32,499 of PVKP010019083.1, read as the reverse complement.
ATTACAGGCACATACCACCACGCCCAGCTAGTTTTTGTATTTTTAGCAGAGACAGAGTTTCACCATGTTGGCCAGGCTGGTCTCAAATTCCTGACCTCAGGTAATCTGCCCACCTTGGTCTCCCAAAGTGTTAGGATTACAGGCGTGAGCCACCGCACCCAGCTTCTCATGGATACTTAATAGATGTCTCAAAGTTCACATGCGCAAGTTAGAGACCAAGCTCTCCAGCCCAAGCATGTGCTTCTTCCAGTCTTCTCTATCTCATTAAATGGCAGCTGCATCCACTCTACCACTCCTGCCAGAAACCTGAGTCATCCATAAGGCATCCATTCATTTGATCACTTATCAAGTGGTCTGTGAGCACCGCTATGTGCCAGGCACTACATCTAATCACCAAGAGGGCCTGGTATGTAAATGTCTCATCAAAGAATTTACAGCATCTCTTTCTCACCTCCCAGAATCTACTCACCCCCAATAACATTCTCTCCTACTTCCAAAACATAACAAACCCATGCATTTTTCCTTGTTTTTAGTCCTATCACCCTTGTCTGAGCCACTGTCACTTCTGTCTAGTTAGAGCAAGACCCTCCAGTTTTGCCTCCCCATTACCCATTCTTGCTTCCTTTTTATTTTTGTTTTATTTTGTTTCAATGTATTTAATTTTTAGAGACAGGGTCTTGTTCCCTTGCCCAGGCTGGAGTGCAATGGTGCCATCATAGCTCACTGTGGCCTCAAACTCTCAAACATCTGTGCTCAAGGGATCCTTCCACCTCAGCCTCCCAAGTAGTTGGGATCACAGGTGCATGCCACCATGCCCAGCTAATTTTTTTTTTTTTTGAGACAGGGTCTCACTCTGTTGCCTGGGCTGAAGTGCAGTGACACAAATACATCTCACTGCAGTATCGACCCCATGGGCTCAATCAATCTCTGCACAGCTCTGGGATTACAGGCATGAGCCACCATGCCCACCCTCCAGCTAACTTTTTATTTTGTCACTTTTTTGTAGAGATGGAGTCTTGCTATGTTGCCCAGGCTGGTCTCAAACTCCTGGCTTCAAGCAGTCTTCCCAACTTAGCCTCCCAAAGCACTGGGAATACAGGCATGGGCCACTGCATCTGGCCTTGCTTCCTTTTAATCCACCCCTCACATGGAAGCCAGAGAAACCTTTTTTTTTTTTTCCAAATTATTTATCTATTTAATTATTTTGAGACAGAGTCTTGCTCTGTTGCCAGGCTCCAGGCTTGAGTGCAGTGGTGCAATCTCTGCTCACTGCAACCTCCGCCTCCCTGGTTCAAGCAATTCTCCTGCCTCACCCTCCCGAGTAGGTGGGACTACAGGGGTCACGCCACCATGCCCAGTTAATTTTTGTATTTTTAGTAGACAGGATTTCACCATGTTGGCCAGGATGGTCTTGATCTCTTGACCTCATGATCCACCCACGTCAGCCTCCCAAAGTGCTGGGATTATAGGCGTGAGCCACCGCGCCTGGCCTGAGAAATCTTTAAATACAAATCAGATTAGATCATTTTCCTGCTCAAAATATCTCCGTGCTGCTGAGATGCTTTGTTACGCTGCCAACCCTACCACACACTAGCATTCATTTTATTCCTGAAACACGATTTCTGGACTCAGGGTCTTTGCCACTCTGTTCCCTCTGCCTGGGATGCTCTTCCCTGCACTCTTTGCTGGACAAGCTCCTACTTGTCCTTTAGATGTTAGCCTGCTATAAATCCCTAAAGGAGTCCCCTCTTGGCCTCAATATAAAAATTGGGTTCCCAAGTTATTCACTCTCATGGCAAACACAACTTCTCATCACAGTTTAATAAGTGTAACATTTGATGTGTGTGATCCTCTGATTAACCCTTGTCTGAACTGCACAGCAAGCCCCATGAAGGCAGGGACCATGTCTCTGTCACTCTCATTGTGTCCCCAAAACAGGCATGCAATAAATGTTGGTACAACAAACAAATGTGGGATTTTTAGAGCCTTTGCTATAGAACCTTTGTACACTGTGACCCTCCAAAAAAGGGACGGCGTTTTTCCAAGTCCTATCTGCAGGGTGTCTGATGGGCTAGCACACTTCTATCAACCATTGCCCAGAATAGTTCAGCAGAACACCATTTGAAAACCACTGATTGGTGGGGTGCAGTGACTCATGCCTGTAATCCCAGCACTTTGCAAGGCCAAGATGGGAGAATCACTTGAGTTCAGGAGTTTGAGACCAGCCAAGGCAACACAGAGAGACTCCATTTGTAGAAAAAATAAAAAAGTTAGCAGGGCTTGGTGGTGTGCCTGTAATCCCAGCTACTCAGGAGGCTAAAGTGGGAAGATCACTTGAGCCCAGGAGTGCAAGGTTGCAGTGAGCTATGATTGCACTACTACGTTTCAGCCTGGGCAACAGAGCAAGACCCTGTGAAAGAAAAGAAGAGAGAGAGAGAGAGAGAGAGAGGAAAAGAGAGACAGAGAGAGGAAGGAAGGAAAGAGAAAGAAGGAAGAAAAAAAGAAAGGAAAGAAACAAGGAAGGAGGGAAGAAGGAACAAAGAAAGGAAAGAAGGGAGAAAGAAAAGGAAAGAAAAAGAGGTGGGAGGGAAGGAAGGAGAAAGAAAGGAAGAAAGAAAAAGGAAAGAAAGAGGGAAGATAAAGAAAAAGGAAAGAAAGAAAAGAAAAGAGGAAAAAGAAAGAAAGAAAGAAAGAAAGAAAGAAAAGGAGAAAGAAAATTACTGAGACTGTGGTAAGCTCATGGCCACAGGAATTGAGTCTCAGCTTGGCCACCCACTATCTGTATTACCTTGAGCAAGTTATTTAATGGCCCTTAGACTCCATCTGTGAATTGGGGGTGGCTGTGCCTACCTTACAGGGTTTCTGTGTCAGTTAGATGAGATCTGGATGTAAAGCTCTCTGCACGAGTCTGACACGTACCAGTGAAGACTTGTATTTGCCTTGTAGTTAATAGCAGCTGCAGTTGTAGTAAATACATTTCTCTGGCTTTTTGCTGCTTATGTGGATATATTTACCTTGATTATCTCTGAGTAACACACCTGAGGGGTTAGGCCAGCCTGAGGTTCATATTCCCATTTGATAGATAAGAAACCTGAGACTCGGGGAGGCAAAATGTTTGGCTCAATGTCCCTGACCTTGGTTAAGTGGAAAAGCTGGATCTCACATACGGTGCTGCCGGCTGCCGGCTGCTGGCTTCATACCAATGCCCCCCCTCCCCTACAAACACACTCCATTGTCTTGATAGGTGACAAGCTTTCTCTGCAGAGAGGGCTGAGCTTCCCTTGCCCCACAGGTCACAGCTGGAGTCCTTCTGCCAGCACCTGTTCCCAGACCAACTTCCCAGTTTGGAGAGTGGGCACCTGCTTGGGGGCAGGGAGGTGTCTTACCTTATTTCAGATGCAGGGCTCACCTGCCCTGGGGACTGTCAGTGGCTTCTAAGGTGCTAGGAGGTGGTGGTGGCTGTAAGGAGGGAGACACCAGGATCCTCTCCCTTTGCATCCAAGAGTTTCAAAAGATAGCAGTGACCCTTCCTCCTGTATCCCTGCTGCTGAGAGAGCCTCCAAGCGGGTCAAACTCCAAATTCCACCTTAGTTCTGGCGGGGAATTAAAGGAAATGTGAATGATCTCCCCAGGGGCAGAAGAGAGGCTGGGGCCCAGCCCAGGACCCTTGAACTCTGACCAGGTGGGGAAGGTGACATGCCCCACACTCTGCCCACACTGTCCTCCACCAGGGCCCTCACCTGGGGAGGGGGGACCCATGGCATGGAGAGGTTAGGGGATGCTGGAGCCCAGGCACCATCCTGCTTCACTCACCCGTTCTTCCACTGTCCCGCCTCCTCGCTGGGGACGGGCAGGCTTGGGACAAGCTGGGGGAATGGGGGGAGGAAAAATGCTGGCGGGGGATGCAGGAGACAGAGGCAAAATGCCAGCAGGGACGTCCAGCCACAGCCCTCACCGCAGCGGCAGCAACATGAACAGCAAGCAGTGCTTGAGCCACCCCTTTCCATACGCTCCTCCAGACAGGGGCAAGGCAAAGGGGTGGTGTCTGAGGCCCTGAAAAACTGTCAGGAGTGACTGAGCCATGGTCAGGAGCCCACGTTGGCCTCAGGACATCAGGAAAGCAGTGGGGCACAGCGACGGATTCTGCTGGAGGCTCAAAGCATCCAAAACTCTTTTTTTTTTTCTTTTGAGACAGGATCTCACTCTGTCACCCAGGCTGGAGTGCAGTGGTGTCATCACAGCTTCCTGCACTTTTCCTGTTGCCGCCACTGTGGTGAGGGCTGTGGCTGGATGTCCCTCCTGGCACTTTACCTCTGGCTGGCATGATCACAGCTTACTGCAGGCTCAACCTTCTGGGCTCAATTGATCCTCCCACCTCAGCCTCCCAAGTAGCCGGAACTATAGGCATACACCACCACACTCAGCTACTTTTCTCATTTTTTTGTAAGAGACAGAATCTTGCTATGTTGCCTAGGCTGGTCGAGAACTCCTGGGTTTAAGTGATTCTCCCACCTTGGCCTCCCAAAGTGCTGGGATTACAGGTGTGAACCACCGTGCCTGGCCAAATGCCCAAACATTTAAAAATAGTTACTAGTATTTGCAAACAAACCAAGGGGCTGGAAACAGTTCTAGAATGCTTACTTTTCTAGGACACCCTGAAGATCTGGCCTCGCCAGGTCCCCATGGCCACAGGACAGCTGCTGACTGGAGAGGAGTCTTGGCCTCCCCCTCTTATTCCTTCGCTGGGCCTGCCGGGTTCTGGGGGCCCTCAGCTGAGGCCCCTGTCCTGGCACCAAGTAGCCAGAAATAAAAGCAGTGAGGCACACGTGACAGGCTCTGTTCTAAGTGCACGATGTGACTTTATTCACCTGATCTTTCCAACAATTCTCAAAGATGGGTCCTGTTTCCTCAAGCTGCATGGGCTCTCCTTCTTTCCCTCCACTGATCAGTTTCTGACAGTCTACACTTGCCGCTCCCTGTGGGATGCACCCAACTTCCCTGCAGGGTAGGCATTCACTGCACGGCTGCTGGGAGAGTGTGGCAGATAGGAGAACTGCTTAAACCCAGAAGGTGGAAGCTGTAGTAAGCCAGGATTGAGACACAGCACTCCAGCCTGGGTGAGACAACAGAGTGAGACTCTGTCTCAAAAAAAAAAAAAAGTAGCTGACAAAGAGTACAGATCTTATGATTTCGTTTATATGAGGTTCAAGAACAGGAAAGATGGATATGTGGTGACAGAAGTCAGAGAGCAGGACCCAGCGATCAACTGGAAGAGGGTGGGAGTGTGCGCTCAGAGGTGAGGGAAATTTCCATTATCTTGAATTGAGTGGTAATTATATGGTATATACAATTGGCAAAACCCACTGAATTGAATGATTAAGATTTATGCTTTCTTTCTTTTTTTTTTTTTTTAGACAAAGTGTCACTCTGTCACCCAGGCTGGAGTGCAATGGTGCCATCTCAGCTCACTGCAACCTCTGTCTCCTGGGTTCACGTAATTCTTCTGCCTCACCCTCCCAAAGTGCTGGGGTTACAGGCGTGAACCACCCTACCTGGCTGACTCATGCATTTTATTGTATGTAAATTATACCTTTAAATATGAGAGCAAATGGCCTGGAGGGGGTGGCTAACGCCTGTAATCCCAGCACTTTGGGAGTCTAAGGTGGATGAATCCTGAGGTCAAGAAATCGAGACCATCCTGGCCAACATGGTGAAACCCTGTCTCTACTAAAAATATAAAAATTAGTTGGGCATGGTGGTGCACACCTGTAGTCCCAGCTACTAGGGAGTCTGAGGCAGGAGAATCCCTTGAATCTCGGAGGCGGAGCTTGCAGTGAGCCGAGATCGTCAACATTCTAGCCTGGAGACAGAGCGAGACTCCGTCTCAAAAAGAGAGAGAGAGAGAGAAAGAGAGATCAAGCAAATATACAAGCAGTGAGTTTATACAGAGCAAATACAATTATTGCGAGTCTGTCTCCCAGATTATAGTTCCAGCCCTTTGTCACCACATGAGAAAGTGGGTCTTATGTTGCCAGCATTCCTTTTTCAAGAGAAACCTCAAAGTCTGGGTTTTCTTTTTCTTTTCTTCTTCTTTTTTTTAAATAGGAACTCTGATGACTTATAAGATTTGGCAAATTCAAAACCAACAAAATTAGTTAAAATGCTGGGTGAGTCAAAGGATGTACAGGGCTCTGTTTGGAACCCATATCCCTAAGTCACGTGTTCTAGTCAGCTGAAGATGTGATTTCCTCCTGGATTTTCTACAGCCTTTTAAAAGCAGGCCTTCACCCACCCACATCCCTAACAACCCAGATGTTGCTATTTGTTGCAAGAATTGAAAAGAGCAAACCCTCAAAGCTGAAATAGATAAACTTTCCTAGGCAACATGCAAGCTTGAAAGAGAGTCCCTGTTAAGACAAGATATATTTTTTGACTTAGTAACAATGAGACCTTGGGAAAGTCACTCAGCCTCTTTGAGCAATCAATTTCCTCCCTCCCTCTCCCAAAATGGTGCAATCCCCCAAGTTAATCACAAGCTGCCTACCTAGCATTTAGTTGACACTGAGAATTTCAAGGTTTATTCTTTCTCTTTAGGGTAGCTTCAAAGAGGGAAAACTATATTTTCTTTTCTCTCTTTTTTTGGTTTGGTTTGTTTCTGTATCTCCGTAGAGTCAGGGTTCTCACAAACCTGGGCTGCTTTTCATCCACAGTAGTGCAGGAGCGTGTGTGGGTTAAGAACTCAGAGATGGGGCTGGGTGTGGTGGCTGACACCTGTAATCCCAGCATCTTGGGAGGCTGAGGCGGGCAGATGGCTTGAGCTCGGGAGTTCGAAATCGGCCTGGGCAACATGGTGAAACCTTGTCTCTACAAAAATTAGAAAAAAAAATAGCTGGGTGTGGTGGTATACACTTATAGTCCCAGCTACTTGGGAGGCTGAGGTGGGAGGATCACTTGAACCCAGGAGGTCGAGGCTGCAGTGAGCTGTGATCATGCTACTGTACTACTCCAGCCTGAGTGACAGAGTAAGACTCTGTCAAAAAGAAAAAAAAAAAAATCAAATTCAGAGACGGGAGTCAGGTAGACCCAAGTCCTCATTCCAGTTCCCTTCCTCCTAAACGTGTATTCTCATGCAAATGATTTTTCTCATCTGAAAAAAAGGATGTCATAATAGTAGTACTTAGCTATTTTATTGGGAAGATAATTGTGATAATACATATAACATTCTACATTCTTCTTCTCCCCTTTCCTCCTCCTTCTCTTCCTCCTCCTCCTCCTCTTCTTTCTTTTTCTTTCTTCTTCTTCTTTTTTTTTTTTCTTGAAGTGAGTCTCACTCTGTCATGCAGGCTGGAGTGCAGTGGTGCAATCTCAGCTCACAGCAACCTCCACCTCCTGGGTTCAAGCAATTCTGCCTCAGCCACCCAAGTAGCTACCCATCACCACGCCTGGTTAATTTTTGTATTTTTAGTAGACACGGGGTTTCACCATGTTGGCCAGGCTTGTCTCGAACTTCTGACCTCAGGTGATCCGCCCACCTCACCTCCTAAAGCGCTGGGATTACAGGCGTGAGCCACTGTGCCTGGTCCTCTTCTTAATACTAAGTTTTTTTTTTTTTCTCTATTCATGAAAGTCTAGCATAGTTTTCCAGAGACTAAGTGACATGAGCTGCAGTAACAGACTGAATACAGAAGCAAATGCAAGATTCCAGCTGTCTTAAACCAGGCATTAAAGAGAATTGCAGAAACAAAATGATGCCACTCTTTCCACTAAATCTTTTGGAAAAATACGAGATTTTTTAAAAATAAAAAATTATTTAACATGCAGTGGGTTGATTTTCTTTTAAAAAAAAACCAGGACATGGGCTAGGCATGGTGGCTCATGCCTGTATCCCAGGACTTTGGGAGGCTGAGGGGGGTGGATCACCTGAGGTCAGGAGTTCAGGACCAGCCTGGCCAACGTGGTGAAACTCCGTCTCTACTAAAAATACAAAAATTAGCCGGGCACGGTGGTGGGTGTCTGTAATCCCAGCTACTCAGGAGGCTGAGGCAGGAGAATCACTTGAACCCAGGAGGCGGAGGTTGCAGTGAGTTGAGGTCATGCCACCGCACTCCAGCCTGGGCTACAGGAGACTCATCTCAAAAACTAAAATAAAAAAAATAAAGCAGTACATATTTAAAATTGTTTCTTAATTTAAATGTCTAATATGGTAAATATCTATAGCTATAATCCACATAACACAAGCTCTTTGGGTCCCTCGGTGTTAAGGGGTCTTGAGACCAGTTTTAGACCTTCTGCTCTATGGCCAACTTGTAAGAGCATGTGCATCTAGGAGAACTCTTGCAAATGTTATGTCTAAACCCAAAGCCACATAATCTGTTAAAAGGTGTCTTCTGATGAAAATAGACCCTTACTGGAAAACTTATTTATGGTGGTAGATTCTGTTGGGGTACAAGCTGTTTATATCTCAATAAACCTTGCCGGTTAGTGCATAGTTAATGAATCAACAAGGTCTTTTAAAATTAATCACTAAACACTTTAACAGTAGGTCAACCACGGCAGAGAGGTTAAAATTCGGAGTGTGACTTCAAGACATTGGAGATTGTTGGAGTGGAACAAGATCCTGAGGAAGCCAGTTGACCAAAACTTCCACCAGCACAAATCTGGGTTATAGCAGGTGGTTTTACTGATGACCCACTGCCACAGGCATTGGAGGCGAGTTCCAGCATGGGGACAGTTGCGTGGCACGTAGGTAGGTACCTGGGCTCTGCCTCCAGTTTTTAGCTAAATCCTGGCTCTACTGACTTTGTGACTTATGGTAAGTGTCCCCATTCACTGCTCTGTGCCTCAGTCTACCCATTTGTCAAATAATTAGGGCTGTTGTAAGGATAAAATAAAATAATGATCTGGGGTGGGAAATGGCCAGTCAAACCTGCCCTTCTCCCTTACTGGGCACAAGGCTGACTATACTGGGCAGCCCTGAGTTTTGTCTAGCTGTGGCTAGCTCTTGCCAATGGAAATAAAGGGAATGTGATCCATGCAATTTCTGCCTCCTGTGATTAAGAGGGAGCTCCCTGCCCTTGTCTCCCCCCAGTTTCCACCTTCTTGCTGGTCAGGATGGTGACTGCCAGAGTGCCTTGCAGGCTGTGTGCATAGAACACGGTAGAGCTGCTAGCAGCCTGGGTTCCTGTTGGAACAGAGAAGCCACTGACTTGGAGCCACCCCGTGGTCCGAGACATGGAACAGAATGAATTTCCTTATTTTAGCCGTGTTATTGCTGAGTCACTTGTTACAACAGTGCAGGCTTTCACCCTAAAACATTCACACACATTGTTTACAAGTGTGGCTGCTTGTGATAAACACTGCATAAACTTTGCAATTAGGACCCTGCTGTCTTGCTCTGGAAGGATACAGCTACTCCAACTTCAGCACAGGAAAGACACACAGAACATATGTGTGTGTGTGTGTGTGTGTGTGTGTGTGTGTGTGTGTGTGTGTGTGTGTGTGT
>PVKP010019083.1:0-22897 GCA_004027715.1 Plecturocebus donacophilus | reverse complement strand
CCAGGCTGGTCTCAGACTCCCAACCTCAAGTGATTTGCCCACCTGGGCCTCCCAAAGTGCTGGATTACAGGTGTGAGCCACTGCGCCCGAACATACAGAACACATTCTGAATCTTTTGCAGGGTCACAGAGACACATACTTTGCCTTTAGACTCCACGACTCACTAGGTATGTGACACAGGCAAGTTACTTCACCTCTGCGAATCTGCTTCATTATCCATTAAACGAGGGAGAGATAACAACACCTCCCTCACAGGAGTGAGGGAGCCTTCAACAAGGTAACACCTGTAAACTGTTGAGCTTTTTTCTGTAAGTGCTAAATAACTGTTTGCCACTATTTTAATGGCCATATTCCGTCTTCCTAGTAGGGACTAGCTCATAAATTGCCACCTGTTGAAGTTGTGCTGAATCCGGGGTTGGTCGCTGCATCTTGCAGCTGTTTTGCCCAGTGGGATGATCACCTGAAAGTGAAAAGCATCTGGTTTCCAGTCCCAGGGCCTTCCCTATCCCCATGTAGCCAAAGCCCATTAGGAGCTAGAATAAAACAGAGAAGGTAGATATGGGACGTGCTGGCCATACCTTAGGAAATGTCTCTGTTGCATGGTGCCTGTTGATGTGGCTACAGTCTAGGCCTTAATGCAAGCCTGGCTCTAAGAAGCAAATGATCCCGACTGTGGGGTTTGTTGTTGTTGTTGTTTTCTGAGATGGAGTCTTGCTCTATCACCCAAAATGTAGTGCAGTGGCATGATCTCGGCTCACTGCAACCTCCACCTTCCAGGTTCAAGTGATACTCCTGCCTTGGCCTCCCAAGTAGCTGGGATTATAGGTGCCCACCACCATGCCTGGCTACTTTTTGTATTTTTAGTAGAGAATGGGTTTCCCCATGTTGACCAGGTTGGTCCCAAACTTCTGACCTCAGGTAATCCACCCGCCTTGGCCTCTCAAAGTGCTGGGATTATAGGCATGAGCCACCGCGCCCAGCCCTGGTTGTTTTTGTTTATTTTAACAGGACCTTGCTCTGTCACCCAAGCTGGAGTGCAGTGGCATGGTCACAGCTCACTGCTGTCTTGATCTCCTGGGCTCAAGTGCTCCTGCTGCTTCAGCTTCCTGAGTAGCTGAGACTGTAGGCACACGCCACTGCACCTGGCTAATTATTTCATTTTTTCTAGAGATGGGTTCTCACTATGTTGCCCAGGTTGGTCTCAAACTCCTGTGCTCAAATGATATGCCTGCCTGGGCCTCCCAAAACACTGGGATTACAGGCCTAAACCACGATGCCCAGCCTCAAATATTTCATAGGTTACATATTACATCATTGCCTCTAATGTCCTCTAAATTCTACAACTTTCATTATCATAATCACCCACATTTCATAATAAATAGTAGAGGGGAGGCTTGAATGACATTCCATTGACTAAAGCAAAGGCGGGCAAACCATGCTGTCCACCTGCCTGGCCACATCTGGCCCACTGCTTGCTTTTATCAATAAAGTTTTATTGAAACAGCCATGCTCATGTGTTTACCTATCATCTCTGGCTCTTTTTGGTAGAGTTGAATACTTGTGACAGAGACTGCATGGTCTGCAAAGCCTTAAATATTTACTATCTGGCCCTTTACAGAAAATGCTGCCCTTTGACCCATAGCATCTCCCTGTGAGGCACCATCTCCAGACTCCAGGGAACTGGAAGGAAAAACCTTCAAACTGTCCCATTCCCATCCCCTCTCAGAAGTTACTAAAACCCTCCAGGAAGAAACGTGAGTTCAAAGCAACTGGTAACAAAGATAAACCCTTCTCTGAAGCCCTCCAGCTTGACTAACAGCCCATTTGCCATCAACCTGGTTATTATGAGAATTTCAACTTAAATGTAGTCCTTCTTCTCTCTCTCTCTCCCTTTTTTTTTTGAGATAGAGTCTTACTCTATTGCTCAGGCTAGAGTGCAGTGGTGCGATCTCAGCTCACTGCAACCTCTGCAGTGGCGTGATCTTGGCTCACTGCAACCTCTACCTCCCAAGTTCAAGCTATTCTCGTGCCCCAGCCTCCAAGTTGCTGGGATTACAGGCTCATGCCACCACACCCTGCTAATTTATATAATTATTCTATGTGTGTGTCTTAGCTACTGAGAAAAAGCACAAACAGGACAGAATTGTGAACAAAGCACTCTCTTGACACTTTTCTCTGTTAGATATTTTCACACTTAAAAAACAGGCCAGGCACAGTGGCTCATGCCTGAATCCAAGCACTTTGGAAGGCGGAGGTGGGCGGATCACCTGAGGTCGGGAGTTTGAGGCCAACCTGACCAACACGGTGAAATCCCTTCTCTGCTAAAACTACAAAATTAACCAGGTGTGGTGGCACATACCTGTACTCCCAGCTACTCAGGAGGCCGAGGCAGGAGAATTGCTTGAACACGGGAGGTGGAGGTTGCGGTGAGCCAAGATTGTGCCGTTGCACTCCAGCCTGGGCAACAAGAGCAAAACTCCATCTCAAAAAAAAAAAAAAAAAAAAAAAAAATCCAAAATAATTTTGCCAAGGGAAGAAGCCAGACAGAGGTCAGAAAAGCCTTTATGTGTAGCTCTAGTTCATAATCTGAGAAACACTGCAGTGTGATCCTTTAGGCTGGGAGAAGCCCCTAGAGAGAGTGAGAATGAAGACCTAAGAGTGAGGATAGACCTGTACACAAAAAGTACATACTCTATGACTCCATTTACATAGACATCTAGAACCTGGGAACAAATCTCTGGTGATGGATAAATGTTTGCCTGGGGTTGGGAGAGTCAGGATGGAGGGATCACACAGGGGAAGAAGGAAATTTCTGGGGGCAATGCTGATATGGCTTGGCTGTGTTCCCACCGAAATCTCATCTTGAACTGTAGCTCCCATAATTCCCATGTGTTGTGGGAGGGACCCGGCGGGAGATAATTGAATCATGGGGACGGTTTCCCCCCACTGTTCTCGAGGCAGTGAATAAGTCTCATGGGATCTGATGATTTGTTCCCCCTTTCACTTGGTTCTCATTGTGTCTTTGCCGGCTGCCATGTAAGATGTCCCTTTGCTCTTCTGCCATGATTGTGAGGCCTCCCCAGCCATGTGGAACTGTGAGTCCATTAAACCCGTTTCCTTTATAAATTACCCAGTCTCAGGTATGTCTTTATCAGTAGCGTGCAAATGGACGGATGCAGATGGGTATGTTCATTATCTTGTAATGGTTTCACCAGTTATGCCTATGTCAAAACTCTTCAAATTGTACATGTATGTGTAGTTTATCATGGCATTTCTACCTCAACAAAGTGGTTTTGAAGAAGCATAAAAGTCTTTATATAAATGGGTTCTTATGGAAAAACATGGACCAACATTACATGAAAGAAGCTATGGTTGAAGTTAAGATGGAGGATTAGAGGCTGGAGGGAGATTCTTGGCTTCTGGGGGCTTCCATGAAATCATGAGTGCACTACAGATTACAAAGGCGTGGCAGTATTGGAATGTGTTGTTTCCCCTTTTAAGTGCTTTTTTTTGTTGTTGTTGTTAAGAGTCAAGGTCTTGCTCTGTTGTCCAGGCTGGAGTGCAGTGGCACAATCATAGCTCACTGCAGCCTTGACCTCCCAGGCTCAAGCCATCCTCCCTCCTCAGCCTCCAAAGTAGCTGGGACTATAGGTGTGCACCACCACACCTGGCTAACTTTTGTAGCTTTTAGAGATAGGGGCCTCACGTGCTGCCCAGGCTGATCTCTAACTCCTGGACTCAAGCAATCCTGCCTTTGCCTCCCAAAGTGCTGGAATTAACAAGTGTGAGCCACTGTGCCTGGCCTCAGCTACTTTCCTATATTTCCATAGGTATGTATTTCTTCATAGAGGTAAATATCAGCACTCTTTCTGCTATTCAGTGTTAAAATGTCTGGAATGTATTCATTCATGGATTCAGCCATTCAGCAGATATTTCCTAAGTGGAAATGTGTGCCAGGCAGTGTTCTAAGCTCTGGGGATTAAACAGAAAGTGTGGCAGGTCTATCCTCACTCTTGGGTCTTCATTCTCACTCTCTCTAGGGGCTTCTCCCAGCCTAAAAGATCACACTGCAGTGTTTCTCAGATTATGAACTAGAGCTACACACAAAGGCTTTTCTGACCTCTGTCTCCCTCTAGCTGCTGCACGGGCTCTCCTTTCCCTCCACTGATCAGTTTCTGAGTCTACACTTGCTGCTCCCTGTGGGATGTACCCAACCTCCCTGCACAGACATTCACTGCACGGCTGCTGGGAGAGTGTGGCAGCTGGCTCCCAGCTGAGCCAGAGGAAGGACAAATCCTAAATCCAGAGCCTATATCCAGTGCTTGGTCAGTGGGGAGGTCCTTGTCCTTCCCTGGGTGCAGGGCATATCTGAGGGGCGTCCCAGTGGCACAGCTCCCTGCAAGGTTGGCTGAGGCCTCTGTTACTACTTCACTGCCGTTCAACTTTCCCTCTGCCCTGTCCCGCCTGCCTTCCTCCCTCACCAATGCACTCTGAGGATATTTTCCAGTAAGCCACCTCCACTCAGATCTGCATCTCAGAATGTGATTCTTGGGGAATCCAACCTACACCACCACCTTCACCTCCAACATCCATTAACCCATCACCCCACTGGGATCTGGCTTCTGCCTCTACCTCCAAAAATGATCTCCACTGTCACAGGTCCATCCATGCATAGCTTTTCCCACAGATTTTATTTATTGACAGGCAGCATTTCAGACTGTGGCTTTCTCCTTCCCGGAATTTTCCCCTCTCCCCAGATCTGAGACTCCACTTTCTCATGGCATCCATGCCCAGCCCTTGCCTCACCAATGCCTCTTCGAATCTTTGACTCTCTGCTCAGACCTCTAGTCTCCTTTCTTCTCCTCAAGTGATGATATTTCCCCAGCCCTCATTCTACATACTCACCCATTTTCATGCCTCAGCCCTCATCTCTGATTCATAAACCCAACTTGGTATCTTTATTATTGGTTTCTTCCTTAAACATGTATCTGTCTAGCCATCCATTTATCCATCCATCTGTCAATCCATGCATCCATTCATCTATGCATCTGTCCAAGCCATCTATCCATTCGTCCATCCATCCATCTGTTCATCCATCCATGCATTCATCTATCCATCCGTCCATCTGTCCATCTGTTTGTTCATCTGTCTGTCCATCCAACCATCCATGCATCCAGCAAATATTTTCAGAGTACATACTATGTGGTCTGAGCTAGGTGCTAAGGATACAGTGGTGAAAAATTAGTGTCCTCACTAAACACAGTTGCCAACTGAACAGCTCAACTGGGCTGTTTCCCAGTCTCCTTGACACATCATATAGTACACCCACCTACCACTCCCTGCACCAGAAAACCCACTCATCCACCAGGATTCCTTCCTTTGGCTAGTAGCAGTTCACCAAGTCAGAAGTGGGAGATTATCCTAGACTTCTCTCTTTCACTCTCCAGAGACCCCAGCGTCCATCTCATTTGTTCTTCATGCATTTAGCTCTTCCCTCCATCTCTATGCTACAGCCCTGATTCTGGCTTTTATAAATTCTTGCCTCAATTTCCAAATTAGTTTCCCTTCTAGCCTCAAGGCCCAGACCCTTCTGGTTCATCCTCCACACCCTCCCAGAGGAGATGGTTAATGTTCACACTTCAAACACATCACCCACCATGGATCCCTTTTCTACCCTTCCTTACTGTGCTCAGTGCCCCGTGAAGCTGATTACTGTAGGTTTCAGGTGATATCACCTGGCTTTCCTTACTTCCTGGCATCCAGTTAGGTTTGACCAATAAGGGCTTCAAGCAGGTTGGGCGTGGTGGTTCGTGGCTGTAATCCCAGCACTTTGGGAGGCTGAGGTGGGAGGATCACTTGAGCCTGGGAGGTTGAAGCTGCAGTGAGCTGAGATTGTACCACTGTACTCCAGCTTGGGTGACAGAGTGAGACCCTGCCAAAAAAAAAAAAAAAAAAAAGACACCTCTTGATAGCAGTTTATATCAATCTATCTCATTGTCTTAGTGGCTAACTATTCTGGCTTCCGGATGAAGTATAGTTTATTTAACGGTTCCCTTCTTAGAACCAGTACTACTAGTTATCCCCCAATATCCAGTCTCTCCTTCTTCCCTGATAGCAGAAGTGTGATGTCTTAGTTGGGAAAAGGATGAAGACTACGAGTTGCAGCCTCCCTGCTTGTGTGATTTTCTGCCCAGTGGGATGTGGGCATAGTCAGGGTCAGGACCTTAGTGGGGAGGAGCATGTGCTCCTCATTGCTCCATCTCTCTCCCCACCGGCTGGGATGTGAGTGTGGAAGTGAGGTATCTGCGCCTGTGCAGATGAGGACAGTGCTGCAAGGATGGAAGGAGTCTTGGGTCCCTAAGCAGAGCTGAGACACCAGCCCTGGACTCCTTAGAGCCTGACAGTCCATGGCAAAGTGTTGGTCTAACTCCAAAAGACCTCATTAACCAATAACCAGCAGCAACTCCCAAGGGCAAAGAAGGGCATGTGGAAAAAACTCTTCCTCTGTCATGGACCCTGACCTCAGACACTCACAACTTCTGCCATTTCTGCACATTGCCTCAACTGTTATTTATCTAACAACTTCTTTCAATTTAACTCTCTTGTAAAATACAACAGAAATGTATTTATTTTTTTTTTTAGAGATGGGGTTTCACCATGTTGGTCAGGCTGATCTCGAACTCCTGACCTCAGGTGATCCATCACCTCAACCTCCCAAAGTGCTGGGATTACAGGCATGAGCCACCGCACCTGGCCCCAGAAATGTATTTATTTAAAAGGAAAACTAGCTGGGCACGATAGCTCATGTCTAATCCCAGCACTTTGGGAGGTCAAGGTGGAAGGACTGCTTGAGCCCAGGAGTTCGAAAGCAGCCTGGGGAACACAGTGAGATCTCATTTCTACAGGGGGAAAAAAAAATAGCTAGACATGGTGGTGTGCACTTGTGGTCCCAGCTACTCAGGAGGCCGAGGTGAGAGGACCTCCTGAGCCCAGGAGGTTGAAGCTACAGTGAACCATGATTGCTGCACTACAGCCTGGGGGACAGAGTGAGACCCTGTCTCTAAACAAACAAATAAAAAGGAAACCTTGGCCGGGCGAGGTGGCTCACACTTGTAATCCCAGTACTTCGGGAGGCTGCCACGATGGTGAAACCCTGTCTCTACTAAAAATACAAAAATTAGCCAGGTGCAGTGGCAGGCGCCTGTAATCCCAGCTACTGAGAAGGCTGAGGCAGGAGAATCGCTTGAACCTAGGGGGTGGAGGTTGCAATGAGCTGAGATCACACCACTGCACTCCAGCCTGGGTGACAGGGTGAGACTCTGTCTCAAAACAAAACAAAACAAAAAAAAACAAACAAAAAAAGGAAGCCTTAACAGACCATTATTATTGTTTGCCATATCCAGAGGAAGGTGATTAAAAACCCAATAAAACCAGACAGTTATTAAATCAAAAATTAAAAACAAAATGAAATATAGGCACCTGAAAACAAGTTCCCAAAGAGAAGAATGGGCCTTTTATTGTGTATGCAGCAAGGATCTGCGGTCATTGCTGGTACCCTGTACCCTTTAGCTTTATGCCTGAAAAATCTTGTAATCACTCAAGATTTAATCAAGTGATCTCATTTTCATCACAGTAACTCTAGAGAATGCAAGGATGGCAAGGGGTTTGGGTTCTGGTGCCAAAGCAGAACCAGGGAAGAAGCCCCCACCCTGCACCTCAGGCCCCCAGGGGTCAATGGCCAGGCACTGGGGACTGGAAGCCCTGACCCCGGCAAACCTCACCACAGCACAGGGTCCTAAAGAGTCTTGCAGTCACTTACTGAGATGAATTTTTTTTTTTTTGAAACATTGTGATGTCAACTTATTTACTCCTTTGCTAATATTCAAATAGGTAGGCATTTGTACAACAGCAAAAAAAAAAAAAAAAAAAAAAAAGGGAAAAAGAAACCTCTAAAATGGCCAAATAATCTGTGTTCTACATTCCTTTTTTTTTCCCCCAGTCGGAGTCTCACTCTGTCTCCACTGCCAGGCTGGAGTGCAGTGGTACGATCTCAGCTCACTGCAACCTTCGCCTCCCAGGTTCTAGCAATTCTGCTTCAGCCTCCTGAGTAGCTGGGATTACAGGTGCCTGCCACCATGCCCGGCTAATTTTTTATATTTAGTAAAGATGGGGTTTCACCATGCTGGTCAGGTTGGTCTCTAATTCCTGACCTCGTGATACACCCGCCTCCGCCTCCCAGAGTGCTGGGATTACAGGTGTGAGCCACTGCATCTGGCCTGTTCTACTTTCCTTTTTAGAAACCTGGAAATCAAGAGCTCTGGCATTTGTGGGATAGTAGCATTAAAAGTACTATAGGTAGGGCATGGTGGCTCGCGCCTGTAATCCCAGCACTTTGAGAGGCCAAGGTAGGAGTTTGGGACCAGCCTGGGCAACATGGTGAAACCCCGTCTCTACTAAAAATACAAAAATTAGCTGGGTATGGTGGTGGATGCCTGTAATCCCAGTTACTCAGGAGACTGAGGCAGGAGAATCGCTAGAACCCAGGAGGCAGAGGTTGCAGTGGGCTGAGGTCGCGCCATTGCACCCCAGCGTGGCAACAGAGTGAGACTCCATCTCAAAAAATAAATAAATAAAAATTTTAAAAATCTCCTATATCAAAAATATCATTTGATGATCATTACTACGTAAGAGCTTCATTCAGTGTTGGGATAATTGTAGATTCACATGTGGTTATAAGGAACAGCACAGAGATGTCTTGTACTCTCAACCCAGTTCCCCTCAATGGTCACATCTTGAAAAACTGTCATAGGACAATATCACAACCAGGAGACTGACAATCATCCAGTTCACTGATTGCATTCAGATGTCCAAGGTTTTAATTGTATTTGTGTGTCTGCGTGAGTGCCGGTGCACATGTGTGTATTTAGATATAAAGCAAGAAAACAGTGATGGCAAATTGTAATGTGTTATAAAAAAAATCAAAGGTTTTAAAACATGCTGGGGCCCTATTAAATTAGACTGTCTAGGGCAGGGCCTGAGCTTTGGGATTTAATTCCCATGTTGTTGTTGTTGTTGTTGAGACGGAGTCTTGCTCTGTCATCAGGCTAGACTGCAGTGGTACGATCTCAGCTCACTGCAACCTCCACCTCCTGGGTTCAAGTGATTCTTCTGCCTCACCATCCCTAGTAGCTGAGACTACAGGTGCACGCCACCATGCCTGGCTAATTTTTGTATTTTTAGTAGAGATGGGGTTTCACCATATTGGCCAGGCTGGTCTTGAACTCTTGACCTTGTGATCCACCCACCTTGACCTCCCAAAGTGCTGGGATTACAGGCGTGAGCCACTGCGCCTGGCCCCCAGGTAGTTTTAACAGGCAACAGGCCTGGGTAGCATGGCCGTAGCCTTGGAGCCCTGCCCTCATTCCTTCTTTGGGGGTCTTGCTACATTGCCCAGGCTGGTCTCGAACCCCTGGGCTCAAGTGATTCTCCCCTCAGCCTCCCAAAATGCTGGATTACAGGCATGAGCCACGGCACCTTGAATTCAAGGCTGGGTCAGCCAGTGGGAGTCACTCTCTTGCCCCTTTGACGGAGCTCAGCCAGTGACTCCCTGCCATCTGTCAACTGTCAGCACAGCTCTGAAGAATCTCTTCAGCCCTGCTTCTTAAAGTGGTACTGGGTCCCGACTGTACCCTGCTGTGGGGTGGTTCACCTTCTGGAAGCATCAGAGACTTTTTGAAGAAAAGCAATTTAAGTAGCTACTTAAAGCAGTATTTTTACATGAAAAGATGTGGAGCAGAATGCAATATTCATATGCAGTTTAAGTTACAATTCTAAGCTTTAAACTCTGCCCCTAGATCCAAGGGAGGTCTGCATGCTGTGTCCCTTAGCTTTGGGGGTATGTTGGTGGACAACATGAGACATTGTCTACCAGTGCAAATGGCACTGTGGTTTTCTGTTCCTAGGGCCAGGCTGGCAAGCTCTGAAAATGAGAAAACATGCATAAAGCACTTGGCATGGCCAGGCACAGTGGCTCACACCTGTCATCTCAGCACTTTGGGAGATTGAGGCGGGTGGATCACTTGAGCCTAGGAGTTCAAGATCAACCTGGGCGACACTGAAGCCCTGTCTCTACTAAAAAAAAAAAAAAAAAAAAAAAAAACGGGGCATGGTGGTGCACAACTGTAGTTCCAGCTATTCAGGAGGCTTAGGTAGATCACGTGAGCCCGGGAAGTTGATGCTGCAGTGAGGTGAGATTGAGCCACTGCCCTGCAACCTGGGTAGGAGTGAGACTTGTCTTAAAACAGAGTAATATATATTTTAAAAAGGCACCTGGCACGTAGAGAACCCTTAATGCACCATTGCTGTTACTCTCCCTCCCTCGGACCTTGTAAATACGTATTCAGGCAAAGTTCCACCAGAGCTGAAGGCCTGCTCTCTGTCAACGTCCATGTGGGTTCCAGTTCTGGCTCTTGTTCAGAGACAGCCCCTTCCACAGCTGAAATCAAAGGATCAGCAAACTTTGAAGAAGTGGGAAAACCAATTAAGTCCCAATGCATAGAAATGATGCCTTAGCCAAGACGGTTTGCTCAGTGCAACCTCAATTTGTCATTCCCCTACCTCTTTTTGAGACTGGGTTTCACTATATTACCCCGGCTGGTCTCAAACTCCTGGGCTCAAGTGATCCTCCCGCCCCAACCTCCCAAAATGCTGGGATGACAGGCATGAGGCCACCATGCACGGCCGTCCCTCAGTCTTGATGCAAATATTCCTTCTTCATCTCAGCCCCTACCTTCATGCTGTTTAACCTGAATCTGATCCTCTGGGTCAAGAACGTTGCTTTGATCTTCTCGTCATTCCCAGTTCATCCACCTACACAAGCCAACAGTGTGGCACTGCCACAATCTCCTGTTCTCAGATGTCAACAGGTGACAGCTATTATTCCTTGCAATATTTATTCAGCCACTACCATCTATCTGACAAGATGGATTACAAAGATGAATGAGAGCCTATTCAACATGTGGTGGCCTAGCACACTATCTCAAAATGCTGGAAGGAGCTAATTACTCTTGATGCGGGAAGGAAGCCCACAGCAAGTGGACTTTGGAGGTGGGGAGCATAGCACTGCCGAGATGCTAAGGATCTCTAGAGCTGGGAACACACCCAAGGGAGCAGAGCTGGGAGGATATTTGAAAATGTGTAAACGCCTGTGGGGCTAGGCGCAGTGGCTCATGCCTGTCATCCCAGCACTCCGGGAGGCTGAGATGGGCAGATCACTTGAGTCCAGGAGTTTGAGACCAGCCTAAGCAACATGGTGAAACCCTGTCTCTACTAAAAATACAAAACTTAGCCAAATTTGGTGGTATGCACCTGTAATCCCAGCTATTTGAGAGGCTGAGGGATGAAAATAGAACCTGGGAGATGGAGGTTACAATGAGTCGAGATCCAGAGTGAAACCCTGTCGAAAGAAAAAATAGAAAAAGGAAAGAAAGAAAAAGAAAAAGGACGAAAGAAAAAAGAAAAGGAAGAAAGGAGGAAGAAAAAAATGGAGGAAAGGAGGAAAGACAGAAAAGGAAGAAAGGAAGAAACTAAAAATAAAGAAAAAGAAAGTGTGTAGTGCCTGTGTTAGAAAGTTTACCCCGACTCTTGGCGGCTGTGAGTGACGAGAAGGCTCCTGAGCCAGGGAACCAGCACGATCAGCTGCAGGTCTTTGCCAGACAAAGGGCAGCACCCATGCACTGGCAGTCGGGATTAAGACCAAGAAGTCACGCTGGCTTAGGGAATAGAGCTGTATTTAATGACTAGGCAAAGATCCAAACCACTTTAAAAAAATTTTAAATCAAACACTTTATTTCCACATAACAAGCGCAAAAAACTCCCAAACACTTTAACAATACAATTAACGCAGTTATGAATTATATACTACTCAAAGCCCCAAGGTCAGAAGGTCAATCAGCTTAACGCTTCAAACATTTCCAGACATGGTTTTTCAAAGTTACCTTTGGTTTTTGGAAAAACCAGTATGGAAGTCAATATACATTGAACGCACTGAATAACATCTGCTTATCCTAAGGTGCCCGACAACATTAGCTTACACCTGGCAAGTTGGAGCATGATCTGAAGTCATACACTGAAATCCATACACAGATTTTGCCCCAAGCTCCTGCAGGGAGAAGCAAGGGCCGTGAAGGGGGAAGAAAAGGCCAGTCCGGGTGTGGCGTTTCTCGCTTTGTAACAGAGGTATGAGAGTTTAACACTAGTACACTGTCAAGTCATTAAGCTTCATGTTCCGCATGGTTTCTTGCTGAGGCTTGAGATGGGCACAAATGGTGGGGAAGATGAAGTCACAGAAGAGTTTTGAGCAACAAGATCCCAAAGATGCTCAGAGAGGGTGGGAAGGAGCAAGCTACAGTTTCCCATTGTTCTCACATTATTTCAGGATGAAATTGTGATGAGTTCAGATAAAATGTTCAAATATTTGCTTAGATTTTTAATCAGTTGCTCTATGAGAACCCTCATACATAGCAACTTTGAAACTTTCATTATAAAAAAGATCCTACAAATAAATTCACAAAAAAGAGACAATTAATGTTGAGCAGCCAAAAAGTCATGGTTTATTATATCTGAAGAAATTTCATAATTCAAACACAACCAAACTGTACATTTTACAATCACATTCTATTTGTAAACAGTTAAAAGCCACTGACTTCTTTTGCATCTTAGGACACAAACAGTTAGAATCAAGGCAATGAAATGATGGCAAATTCTGTACTGTTAAAATTTTTACCCTTGTTTAGTCTCTCTTCTTTGACTAAGCAAGCATTATAATACCATTTGGGGGCAAAAAAAGGGGGAGGAAAGAAAGTTTAAAATGGTGTAACTCGTTAGTTTGCAACAACATTTAAAATTTTCTTTATACAACAAACAACTCTGTAAGCCCAATACCTTGGTTACAGTATGCATAGTTACTGATTTCGGCTTTAAGGTACAACAGTTAAACATTAACACAGTCACAAGAGAGCAGAAACATATGGAGCCACTTGATGGGATTACAAAAAATTATTACCTATTGATTATTAGCAAACCATCATCACTCACTAATAAAAAGACAGCATCTGAAAGCAGAATGTCAAACTCCAGCTTTAAGCGTTTTTTTGTATTTTCTTTTTTTGGCAGAGAAAATTCTTTAACAGCAATATGTAGTATCAGTGCTAAAAGTTGGGGTTTTTCTTTTTTTCCTATAAGAAACTACAAGGAGTTTTTTTTTTGTTTTTTGTTTTTTGTTTTTTTAACTGGGGAACTGGTTTTTCCTGAGAACCATGCTCTTTGATTTAGGACAGGAATAGAAAAACAAAAGAACATGGCCAAATGCTGCTCCTTTTTCCCAGAGATAGAAAGCATCTTTTAAATCATCCTCCATTTTTTTTTTGTCTTTTACATTTTTTTTAAATGATGGAAGAGTAAACATTTTCTTTTTTCTCAAAAAACAAACAAAAAAATCTGTAAACAAGAAGGTTCAACGTGGGAACCTCCAAAACAAAATGGAAAGCCTATCAAAGTGCAGGGCCCGTCCTGGGTGGCAGGTGGGCTGCAAGTCACAGCTGTGGCCACAGTTTTTCAAACTGCAGAGCGAAATTCTTTAGTTTTACAACATGAAAAAACTGGTGCAACACTTTCACTAATAATCCTAAGTCAGCGTCCTAACTTGATCTTTTAAACTCCACGACACCACAGTAAGGTAGGCAACATCAAGGCATAGTAGAGAGCGCGCCTCCTAAGAACACCCTTGAGTAAACATTGACACTGGGACAGCTGCCCCCATACTGCCGAGGAGACGGAGAGAACATCATTCAGTGCAAAGGGAAAAGCTCATACGTTATCAGCCCAAAAAATGGTTTCGCAAAAAGAGAGAAAAAAAGGGGAGGGGGGAGGAATAGAAGAAAAAAAAAATCCGAAGGCTAAACATGATGAATAGACACAAGCGAGCTCATTCTCTACGGTTTAGCATGTATGGCGCTATTTGGGAGTGTAAATAGAGTAGATACCTTTTCACATTATAATATTGGCCTGCATGATTCAAGTATTCAAACTGATATGTTCTGGGGAAAACAAAGTGGAAAATGTGCAGAGAATAGCTGTTCCCACAGGCGGCCCCTGGCTGCAGGCGGCGAGCCCCACTTAGTGCTCCTTTCCCTCGCGTCTGAGGTCCCGGTCGGTGAGTCTGCATCTACACTGTTACATGGACTCTCCACCCCCACCCAGGTGGTCAACAGAAAGAAAAGCGTTAATGGGAGATGGGCTGCTAATTCCTCGGGGGTCGCTGCTGCTTGGAGGACCCCACAGGCTTGTGGAATAATGCGGGGTCCCCCAAAGTGAAGTGCCGTGAAGGTCTCCACAGTTAGTTCCCGACAGCCCAGCACCATTCCAGTGATTGAGATCGGTCCGGCTGGAGAATGAGTGGGAACAGTCGAGGGAGCCCAGCCGGCTCTGGCTGGACCCAAGAGACTGCCAGCCGGGAGAAGGGGTCAGAGACTGGCTTTGTGCAAAGAAACGACTGATCTCCTCTTCACTGGCAAACTCAGCAAGAATAGTAGTGTTCCCCAGTACACACCTAGAGGAGAGAGGCACCGTGGACACGTGAGGACGGTGCGTCAGGAGGGCTTCATTAACTCCTAGGGGAGGGTGCAACTTGTCTCTGCTAGAAAAGCCACAGAGGGCGCAGAGGGAGAGACCACACCACATGATCTGTGCGCCCTCCCTTCACCGAGCGTGGGCCAACAGCTCTCCGGGGCCTGGTGCTTCACCCAGAGTGAACTTCCTCTGTCTCCCACAGGTAATGTAAGGGACTTTCTAGGGCCATTTGGCCAGGTCTGCTTCCCCCACTTAGGAGTGCCAATCTTGGAACCAGGGCACTGCTGCAGCCCACAGGAGCCACCCATACAGGACCCCGTGTGCTGCCCCAAGCCAGGCTGTGCTCTCACACAACTCCTTCCCCAAGACTCTTCCAACTGGGAGTCCAATAGCCAACTTACATGTGCAGAGACTTTTGTGCCTTCACTACCTCTTCTTTTGAACTGTAGCGGACCAGAGCATTTCCGTGAGGGAGGTTCAGGTGGAATGTGATCAGCGGGCCGTGCTGCATGCACAGAGTGCGCAGAGTTGAGCCATCGATCTAGGAAACAGCGTGGGAACCACCAATAAGGGGTCACTGAGGGTCCTCTGGGAGGCCGTCCCAGGCTGCACCGCTATCCCTCCTCTCTTCTCTGAGGCTCTGTGCTGGCATTACTCTTCACTGACACTCACTGCTCTAACTGGGTGCAGAGCTGCCCTCCCCACCTCCACTGCTCCCAGAGCCATACCTTTCCACCCTCTAGACTCCTGGACACTCCCCAGATCCCCAATTCCTTATGAGCCATTGTCCCTGCTACGACTCCATGTCTTCTCTCTTCCCTACCCTGAGGACAGCATCCATCAAAGCTCTGCTCCCTAGGGGAGGAGGGAGGTGGGCGCTTAACACCCAGCCTCCAGAGGAGGGCGCAGGCCAGGGTTTCCCCACATGCGAATAAGGACCACCTGTGTCAAATTCATCTGCAGGCCATCAAACCAATATAGAGTCCCAGCTCTTAGCCCAGATCTACTGACTCAATCTCTGGGTGAGACCTGGGAATCTGTATTTTTGGTTGGTTCCCAAGCATATTACGGCGTGAACCACTGGATCTGACCAGAGCCTGCCTGAGGTCTACCGAGCAGTCCTCTGGTACCTCCTCTGCCTGGGCTCACGACCACCTAGAAGCCCTCATCTCACATCCAGACCCAAACCTCTGTTCCCATGCTCCCTGACATAGCCACATAAACCAGGGTTATCTGGTATCCTTACCTGAGGTGTAAGGTTTTTTAGAACAAGCCAATTTGTTATTCTCCCTGAGCTGCTCTCACCCCAGCTGGAACCTAAACAAGGAAAAAAGGACAAGTCAGTTTTCCAGGACTGGATGAGTACAGCTAGAGTTACTCAGCAGATCACTCTGCCTCCTGGCTTCCTTTACTTTCTTGCACTTCTACACAGGACACTTTCTCCCTAGGCTCACAATCTGAGCTCCCCCTAGCCATGGCCAGGCATTAACTCCATGGCAGGGGGCTCTGCCTCTGGGGAGAGTGAGCTCAGAATGGCTCCCAGCTTACCACATGGGAGGGCAGTGAGCCACAAAACCCAGCTGTTATCTCTTTGAGATCTTCTCATTGATGGAAGCTAAAATCAGCTCAAACAATACCCTCTGGGGAAGGCTTCAGTAATGTCTGAGGACTCTGCCTGTGTGTCCTTCAGGGCGTGAAGTTTTAAGGGGATTCCAGAGCTTGCCATCGCACAGATGCTCCTTGTTTTCACCTGGGTTACTGCAGGGGCTCCCCATCTGGCCTTCCTTCTGGGCATCCGTGGCATCCACTCTCCCCCTGGGAGTAGAGCCTCACCCCTGACCCCATCTATGACTCAAGTCACCTCACAAACACTTCAGCGTGCTTGGAAAGACCATTGCATGACATAGCTCACGCCTATCCACTTCTCAGAGAATCCTCCCCACTCCCCGACAATCCTCTCATTACTCCAACAGGAGCTTTTGTGCTTTCTCAGGTGTCTGGGCCTTGGCAGAGGCTGCCCCTAGGCTTCACCTGGCTTACTCCTACAGGTTTCCTGATTCCACTCAACTGCATCAAGGCTCCCTGGGGTAGGCTCCTGGGCCACTTTCACTAGCGCCCCTCGCTGTGTATTGCCAGTCTTAGCTGGTACCCAGATAGACGTCTGTGGCCTGCAAAAACCACTGATACCACACCAGTTACATTAACTTGCATTCGGTAGCTTGGCACAGACTTTAGTGTTCTTTTCCTGAGAATTAACCCCCACCCAAAGGAAAAGCTGCAAGTTTTCCTACAGCCAATCACCTGTCTAAAGATCAAAAATTACACATTCGATCAGAAAATACTGATGAGGTTTTATTACTCACTTTCAGCTTGAAGATGGGAACATTTGGTATAGTTTGTAAGCAAGGTAGAGTGAAGGATAAGACTGTATTTACTGTGGAAACTGCTAGGCTAATCTGTTGGGGGTGTGTGTATGGGATGGAGCCGGTGCAGGCAGGACATGATGCCAATGCTAGTCATCCATAGAATGAGGAGGGTTTGCCGGGGCCTTCTGGCTTCTGGCTGTTGGCCCTGTATGATTAGTCAACAGCACCCTTTCGTTCTCAAATGTTCATGTTGAATACAGGCCAAGTGACCACCCAAACAGGCCCTATTTTTCAAGGTCCAGTTCCAGACTTGCCCAATACTGGCTTCTGCTCCATGTGATGTGGTTTAAGCCTGCCACAAGCAGGAAGTTACTACACATTTTAAGATGTAGTCTTGAGGAACTTCTGAGACAATGGAGCTTCCTACTCCATTAAGTTTACTGTGGCCTGTTGCATGTCTCTGGGTGGATCATTTGAGTTCTCATTCCACCTGACAGAGGGTGATGCAATAGTTTACTGTTCAGGTCTCTGTTAAACTCGATTGTTAGTACTGGTTAGCGTTCTGCAAATAAACCACAGAAAACCACCTTATGTACTGCATCTTACCTGGGGTATATCTGGCGTCAGAATTTCCCCATCCTCCACCTACACGAAGGGGAGAATTATCCCACGTAGACAAGGGTGGCTTCTGACCAGTCAGTCCCGGAGGTGGGCGGGACGGAGCAGTGATGTTTTTAGGTGGCAAAGGGACCTTCCACAGCTCATGAGCCAGAGAGGTGTTTGTAACTGAACCAGGAGACCATGTCAATTTGGAATCACTATTTCTGGCTACTCAAAGGGGGAAAAAATGGAGAGGGGAAGAATAATGTTTAAGAAAGGAGGAAATTTAAATAATAAAGACATCCATTCTCCCACAGAAAGCAAATCTGACAAACAAAAGAAACTCTATTAAAACCCCCAAATCAAACTACACTGAGAAAAAAGAAAATCAGCCCAAAGGAAACTGCTTCCCTCCCTCAAAACACTCAAGCCATTCATCTGTTATTAATAGTTTTAAGACCTAGGAAATTCTTAGGCCAGTGTCCAAAACTCTACTCTAACTGAAATGGAAAACAATTTGAATTGCTCTAAAATAGCAATTGTGAATTTCTTAATAACCGTAATTGAGTCACTCAAAAAAGTCAGACAGGCCATTCAAATGAATTTTATAACTTTGTTGTTTACTCAGGGAACAAAGGACTGCAAAAGAGCCCCAACTCGGGAGCTGTCACCGGAGATCTTCACGGGGTGCCTGCCTCTCTGCGCCACACATTGGCTGCTGGGCACCTGGCATGTGCTGTCTGTGATCTCGACACAGTCTACTGAGGATAGAGTGGGTAATTTGTCTACAGGTCTAATGTAGAGACAGGATTCAAAACTAAGCCTGTATGGCAAAAGAAAGAAAAGAAAGTAAAATAGAGGAAGGAAGGAAAGGAAAGGAAAAGGAAAGAAAGTGAAAAAAGAAAGAAAGGAAAGAGAGAAAAGAGAAGGACAGCAGGTGCTGTTCCTGATGCACACGGCCTTGCATCAGGAACAGAGCCTGCTGTCTTTTTCTTGAGTGGGTATGCGGGGACCAGATACACAGTAAACTACATCAACTATCATGCTAAAAGCATGGGGGGACAGCAAGGAGGGGAACAATTCCTATCTTCCATCACCATCAACTATTTTTCTTACTTAACTTACAAAGTGCACATGTATTAGGTCAGTGCTACTCAGGGTGTGGCTGCAGTCACAACAGTTTCATATTGATCTGCCGCAGGATGAGTCCAGAAATTCAGAATGCACATGTGTAGACCGATAGCAACCTGACATTCCTGTAACTCTCAAGTGTGCCATCATTTTCCTAGCAATTTGGAATTCATGTTTACCGTATTTTACAAAAGTATCAGTCTATGAGGACTGACAAATTTTTTTTTTAAGGTCCTTCACTGAAGATAGTCTGAAAACTAGTTAGGATTAAATTACTTTTAATTACAGAGCTGCTGTGGCTCTCAGATGAGTGACAGTCGTTCAGTGAAAACTGATTTTAGTAGATGACCGCTGGGTACAGTACGTTTAAAAAGGAATAAACGATGTTAAAAAATAATTTCCTAGGCTCACAAACAGAACCTCCTAACCCCGAGAAGACTCTGGGCAAAAAGAAGAAGGCATTAAAACAATAGCTGCGGCCTTGGCTATGACTCTCCCTTCCTGAGTGAAGGCGAGGCCCACCTGAAGTGCTTTGTGCTGTACTGCTGAGGGGAACGTTGTAGTTGGAGGCACGAATGGATGACCAGGCACTAGTTGAAGGCAGCGTGGTGTTCAAGGATGAGGATGACCCTGCGTGAGGGAAGAGTCCAATCAGCCACCAGAGCAAGGTATGTGGAGGTTAAGAAAAAGAAAAAGCTTCCAGAGAAATCGAGGTCTAACAGTATGCCACAAGAAAAGAAACAAGATGATGCCTGAGACATCTTCCTTCTTGCCTTCAAAAGAGCATGCTGAGAGAGCTCGCCAGCTGTCTCTGCCTTGGCTCAGCACAGGCATTCTCCCTCTGATTTTGTCCTCACTGGTTTTGAGGACACATTCTAGCAATAAGGTCCAGCCACCCAAGATAGCACTTGGGCTCTGCTTCCCAGCACTGGGCCTAAGAGGAGGTTTGAGTCTTGCTGCTCCTAACTTGCCCCTGAGATCTAGGGACTTCTTACTAGCTAGCCTGCTCTCTAAGGCACCTAGTCACAGGCACTGCCAGTGAGCTGAGCCTTCAGCCTTCTCCATTACTTGTTATATTCAGGCTCCCCAACCTGGTGTTGCTTTCCATTTTCAAAACCCCCTTCAGTACTCCTCTAGTTGAGCTCTAGACCTGACCACCATCTGGATTACTATACCAGTTCCCTCACTGGTCTACCAACCCAAACCACTCTGCTGACCACAGCCAGATTACCCCACCTTGAAGATTCTTCCACTCAAAGCTGTCAATGCTGTATTTGCTTTAACATCAAATCCAAACTCTCCTGACTTTTAGAGCCTTTCTATAGGCCATCAGATTCTTCAATTAACTCCCACGCTGTGAGGATTTATGCTTGGCTTAGTGTCCCCCAAAGGGGGCAGAACTGTCTGTGAAATACAGACACTTCACAATGCTGAGGACTCTTCTCCGCTGGTGCACAGACAATTGTTACTTCAGCAAATTATATGTCTAAAGCAACATGGTGGCTGCTTCACATTTGCTTTATAAAAGTATAGATGGTATTTTAAAAAGAAAGTATTTTTTAATATCTAAAAAATTCATTTCATTAACGGTCCTCTGGTACAAAATCATGGATGAAACACATGTAAATGCCTTGAGGTGAAAAGTAACCCTGTGGCAGGTAATAGGATAATTTTATTTGCTAACCAATTAAAAAGCACATCTGGACTGCAGGGATCCTTAAATTGGTCTTATTCTTACTCTCTGAGACAGTTTAATTTGCTCTTCCAGACAAAAGTCCTTCAATATTCAGAGTATATAGATATATATAATAGTAAACATAAGATCTTGTTTTTTAAATAATCATAATCTTGTAACTCAGCATAAAGTTAGTAACAACCTTCATTTGTTATTTTTTCATTCAGTTAATACAATGACTGGAAAGCAAAGGTTTGTTGGTCCTTCATGTTAACTTACTAAATTAATATACATGTTTGCCATACTAAGTAAGGATGATGAAATCCTCATCATTTAAAAAGTAGCCAAATTAAAAAGCCACCTATGGGAACATAGGGAATTGTTTGCCATTCTTCTTGTTCTTTTTTTTTTTTTAAAGAGACAGGGTCCCACACTATGTTGCCAAGGCTAGCCTCAAGCTTCTGGGCTCAAGCGATCCTCCTGTCTGTCTCCCAGAGTAGCTGGTACTACATGAACCATTCTTAAACTGTGTTGTTAATTCTCACTCAGAAATTGATTTGCACCCCTACGTACCACTGTTCCTGTCCCTGAGGTGGTCAACTTCCCGCACAGTATTAATTGAAAGATTGTTTATGACACTGCCAGGAGTGACGTAAGGGTCAGTTTCAGGGTCAATGTTTGGATAACCTTTCCATGGCTCACCAGGACGAAATTCTGAAAATGGAAATTTAAAATTAGTTCAAAGCTTAATCATCATTTTAAAATCCATTATTAGATATCCAAAACCCTTATTCCTAAATCCTATGCAACTCTCAAATATTTTCCAATTTATACTAACACTCTAAGAGGATGGTTCAGTGATATAATTACTATTATAGAGCTATTCTTTATAAATAACTTGCAAGTTTTTACAACTGAAATAATCTCTCTGAATGTGAATATACACATACACACATATATATGCATATATGCATGTGTACTTGTATGTATACACATACATACGTGTGTGTGTGTGTAAATGTATGTATGTATGTATGTTTGAGAAAGGGTCTTGCTCTATCACCCAGACTGGAGTGTGGTGGTGCAATCATAGCTCACTATAGCCTTGAACTCCTGGATTCAAGTGATCTCACAGCTCAGCCTTCCCAAGTGCTGGGATTACAGGCATAAGCCACTGTGCCTGGCCATGGATTCCTGTATTCTTAAACAGTAACATTTAAAAGTGCTTTATGACAAATCACAAAGCTACTGCAACTCAGGTAGGACAAAGCAGGCCATAGAAGCATTTCTGCTAACTCCTATGTACAAACGAAAACACTGCAAGTTACTCCCTGACACAAGAGAAATAATGAGTTAAAGTTTTTAATAGAATTCTTCATGCTGGTCAATGGGACTCACTTCTACCTCTGCTGCTTGAGCATAAAGGCATAGGGAACAGGCTGACACACTCACTTGCCCAAGACTTCATGCTTAACTTTTCCTCTATCACTTCTGCATTCCTTCTCATCCGCACAGGTCAGTCTAATCACGTCAATCTGGGCTACATCAGTAGTAAGTCCAGATGTAACAAAACCTTAATGGAAACACAGTCCCATGAAAGAAAGTGTTAGAAAAAATTTTACCTGGTGGCCAATTAACACTGCTAGAGCCGTTAGGCGATTTGGCACGTGGCCAGCCATCTCCTATTGAACCTGGAGGACTGGCTGGTGAAGTACTGCTGTTCATAAAATCATAGGGAACAAATGGAGACTCTTCCAGCCTGAAACCACTTGAAATAGCACCTAACAAAGGAAGAATAACAGAGAAATGTGAGTAAAATACACTATCAAATTTATTTTTTACAGTTTCTCAAATGTAACATGACCACTTTCTATTGGACCTGTGTTCGCTAGAGTAACTCCATTATATTGAGATTCTAATGTCTCATTTGAAGAATGTCTGAAAATGACCACTGTGAATTTCATTTCAAGGATATGAGGCCCATAAACATCATTAAGTGACCAGAATATTAGTACAAAATTATTTCCAAATCATTAAAACACTTGTATTTTGGGCTTAATTGAGAATGAGTTTGGTGGGAGATTCCTGTTTTGGAGGATGAATGAGGAACACAGAAGGAGGGAACAAATGGTGATAAGGGAAGAAATATGGTAGGGAGCACTGTGAGTGCAAAGAGGTGGATCTGAGAATCCAGGAAACCGCTATGCCCACAAGATCATTATGCAACAAAAAGAGATCAATACTCTTCTCTATCAGGATGTTCATATTTCTACCCTATGCTCCTCCTTCTTGTGACTACACAGCACTGGAAAAGAGAGCTGTTACAAAAATAAGTGTGAAGTCCCATAAAAGCACTATTTCACTTAGAGATGACCCTTTGTTTTCTTGTGATTTTTCTCTCCAGATACATCTTCGAACACACGTTAAAATGACAAATGTGGGCTGGGCACGATGGCTCATGCCTGTAATCCCAGCACTTTGGGAGGCCGAGGCGGGT